>JANTPZ010002329.1:0-24887 GCA_025593235.1 Vachellia pachyceras
ATATCATTACGAATCTTTTTACGTCATGGTCTAACTTCCTCTCAACTTCCACGCGCTCCTCTTCCACGTCGCCGTCACTTGGCGCGCAACAGCTGTTGTTATCATCGGAATCGGCATCCTCTACATCGCCTTTAGGTGACCCGGAACGAAGTCGGATCAGGCCCTTCATCGAGCCGTACCCGTCGACACCCCACTCTTCCTTCGCCATGTCCATCAAATCGTCCCTCGCCGGTGAGAACACCGGCGTCAGGAGGGTCGCCGGCGTGACCGGGCACGGCGAGACCAACGACGCAATACCGCCGGATTTCTTGGCGCGAATCAGGAACGAAGTCGTGTTCCTCGGAGCGAAAGGAGCGAATCGAGAATTGAACTTCCTCTTGGGGTAAAATCTTTGACCTTTCAATCGATTCTGAAACTGCGAATCACTGTGGTTCGCGGGTCTGCATCCCTGACCCATCGGAGCCCCGAGCGGGTCGGCTCGTGGAAAATCCTTCCTCTTATCGGGCATGGACCTCCAATTCGCCTGACCCGGAGGCTTGGAAGTCTCCGTCAGGCCGTTGAATATTATAGGCCGTCGAGAGAACACCGGAGGGTTGTCCGGCGGGAACGGTGGCGGAAGAGGAGGCCAAACGGTGTAGTTTTGGCGGTGTTGCAAGATCTGAGAGTGGTCGTTCATGGGCTGAGAAAATGGGTGTCGGAGTTCAAAAATCTTGGGAAAGTTCGGAACTTTATTGCCAAAAAACGAGAGGGTTAGAGGATCAGAGAAGAATATTTGGGAAACATGAAGCCCTAGTTTCTAAATAATGAAATCTTCGCTGATGAGTTGATCCATGGATTCAGGTGGCACAACAAAATACGTCTGCGATCTGGGAAACAGGTGGAGGATAATGGAGAGAGACAAATAGACGAATTGATGGCGGAGACATTAACGGTCAGATTTTAGCTTAATGAATCGGACGGATGAAAGATCTGATTGATGCTTCTATTCGATCAATCCAAAGGCACAGGAGAAGCGCAGTATCTGGTGAGCGTTACCACAATAAAACAACCTTTTTTATTAAAAGGAGTTGGTGAGTTGGGATTTAATGATTTGGATGATTTTTTTTGTTGGTATAATGAAACAACATTTATTACGTGTTGTGTTCTTTAAGGTGTCGTGAGTGATGCTTATGTGGCGCCCTCAGGTTTACTAATTAACGCAGTTATTTGATTATAATGTTTTGTTACTTTAGAAAAGACAATGGACCCGTACGAGAATAAATGTTTTTACGTAAGTTGAGGTAAATATGTGAAGGAAAGTATTTCGTATTACAGAAAAAACTGTTGAACGGGCTTTTGAGAAATCCGAACGTATTGTCAAACAGGATCAATGCGTACTATAGTAAAAGGAAATTCTCATGTCACTGGCTTATATATAGATATATATATATAAAGTGGCAAGATTAGAACTTCAAAATTGCAACTGAAAAATAAAGTGTGTTTAAGAAATCCGTTGAGAGAAAAGAGTTATGACTTCCGAGATGATTTTATAAAATTCAAAATATTTTTACAGATTTCAAGATGGTTTTTATTTTGACTTACGTGTTCGTTGAGAAAACAAGATTCTCAAACATGCGCCCGAAGGAAAACAAGTACATAAAATGGGTCCTGAATCAAACATAGCAATCTAAGAGAGATTGCAAAATGATAAATGTCTTCAATGAGATTGTGCTTGTTTGGGAATTCCGTTGGGAAAATGGATTTTGCAGATTTTGAGGCATTTTGGAAATTTCGAGATGGTTTTACGGATTTCAAGATGGTTTTTATGAATTTTGAGATGGTTTTTACAGATTTTGAGATGGTTTTGTTTCAACTTACGTGCACCGTTTGAGAAAATGGCTTCCCAAACAGGCACATTATTGGCTATTCACTAAATGGCATTGCGAGTAAATTTTAGATCTCGCTAATCTCTAATCGTACAAGTTGGTTGGTACGGATTAGAACATTGTGATGCTTAACTTGAAGTAACTCTTCTAATATGATCTCTCTCTTTTTTTATCAAAATTTATTTATGAAAAATTGAGTCCATTCGACTAGACCTATAAATTGCTATTGTTAGTGAATTTATTTGGGAACACGGTAGAGAAGTAATTTTACGTAAGTTGAGATAAATATATGAATGAAATTATCTAGTTTTACGGAAAGACGCTGTTGAACATGCGTTTGAACTCTCCATAAATTTAGCTAAACGGGGCCAGTAAGTGGTAATTTCATTGAGAGAATATTAATATCTTGAATTTCTTTTTATGCCCTCTTACATTTATTAACATGCGGAGTTATTTAACACAGCTGCTGAGATAATTTGTGCCAATTTATGGGCAGAGAAAAAAAGAGTGAAAAACACACTCTACCTAACTCCAAGAACCTTTGGGCCATCAAATGTTGCTCTCTACAACTATATATGTGCCTAACTTTCTATTTCACATTGCCCTGCAACAAAAACTTATTGACAAACTAATTCAGTTGAAAGTTGAAAGATACAATGCAAGGGCAAATAGCTAAAAGTGAAATAAAGTATCTTAAATAACTTGTGTGTTTCAAAAATTCAAATTTGTCTCAATTATTTTTTGTAGCCTTGCCTTGTAATTAATGTGTAAGGGTGCCTTCCAAGCCAAAGTTTATCCCATGAAGCAAGCTCCAAACTTGAAGGTGGTCCAGCTTTGGCACACAATTCCTAAGTTCCTCCATCCTGACACTTTATGCCATGTTTGGTAGTACGGAACTAAATAAGTGGAACTTGAATTGGGGTTGGAAGCGGGATTTTCTCTTGTTTGGTAGAATGGAAGTGAGTTCCATGGAAGTGTCACTTCCATCAAATGTAAGAACTGTCAATTCTCAACCTCCCTACGAGAATTGAGTTCCAGTTCCATGGAACTGGCCTCTTCCCATTTTGCCCCATCAACCTCTCTCCGAAACAACGTATGGTGAGGACAACGATAGATGGTGGAAGTAGAGGATAACGAAAGACAGTGGACAGCGTAGGGTGAGGATGGTTGTTAAGTTATGTGCAGCTCTCAATATGAGAGAAAAACAGAGTACTTCTCATTCATGCTTAAGAGAATACAATGCACATTTTCAGTTGTTCTATTGGTACATGTTCATATATAGCTCAGATCAAGGGAAAACAAATAAGACAAATCTATTGGGCCTATCTCATATTGACCCAAGCACATATGACTTTGTTAAACTAATTTCTACACTCCCCTCAAATTGAGGTTTGAAGAAATTCAAAGCACTCAACTTGCTAAACATTTTGGCCTTCACCTTCACTTCCATTTGTTGCCATTGCTTGAATTGCAAATGCTTACTTTTCCCTTTATTCGATCAAGTACCACAACTTTTATTGTTACGCCTTCTTTGGGGCAATGAGTGCTTTCAATGGTGGATCTCTTCTCCCCCACCTCTGCAGCTTTTGTTGCTGTACCTTTTTTGAGGCAATGAATGCATTTAAGGGTGAATCCTCTTCTTCCTTACCTCAATACAACTTTTATTACTGTGACTTTCTTTCATTGACTTCTTTCTTCTCATGTATGTGAAGGTGACAGTGATAGGGAGACAATGCTTCTTCAATTGGAGCAAGAATGCCTTGATATTTACCGTCGAAAGGTTGAAGAAACAAGAAAGTACAAGGCTGACCTATCCATTCATTGGGCCCGTTTGGTAAATTGTCATAAGCCACTTATAATTGTTTATTCACATAAGCCGAAGCAAATATGTGGAGGAGATTGTCTCGTTTTACGGAAAAACACTGTTAAACGTGCTTATGAAAATAAGCCCATGGTTACTAAACATCATTCTGTTTGGTAACCATGGGCTTATTTTCATAAGCACGTTTAACAGTGCTTTTCCGTAAAACGAGACAATCTCCTCCACATATTTACCTCGACTTATGTGAATAAACACTTATAAATGGTTTATGGCAGTTTATCAAATGGGCAGTGATGTAGAAGCTGAAATCACTAATATTTTATCTAGCCTTGGGGAGTGTGCTTCATTTTCACGGGGAAAAGGTACTCTTAAAGAGCAAATAGCTATGATTAGACTTATCTTAGAGGAGTTGAGGTCAAAGAAAGAGCACCAATCAAAGAATTTTCAAAGATACTCTTTCAGATTTCTTAGATTGGCTCTAAAATAGCTAGGTGCAGACCATTCAATGAGAGACTGGAACAACTCAAATCACAACCTTCAAGAACTTTTAAGCTTTGAT
This sequence comes from Vachellia pachyceras, assembly GCA_025593235.1. NCBI lineage: Eukaryota > Viridiplantae > Streptophyta > Magnoliopsida > Fabales > Fabaceae > Vachellia > Vachellia pachyceras. The sequence goes on from JANTPZ010002329.1 coordinate 4,247, forward strand.
AAAAATCACCACGCTGAAATCTCCTCTATCTCCTTGAACTGCTTTTCACCCCTTTTTTTCTTAACGTGTTTCCCTCTCTCCTCTTCTTCCCAACACTCCCTCTTGGTACTGTTCTTGAAGTTTCTTGAAGAACCTTGCAGGAATTAATGAAAATGCGAGTATGATGAATAGAACCACGGAATCAAAAGAGGTGTTTTTTTTTGCTCTCTAAAGAGATATTGACTTGGCGGCAGTCCCAGGAGGCACCATACGCACCGTCCGTCAAGGAAGGGGCAGATTCTTTTCTGTCTCTCTAAAACCATCTCAGCTTCAATTTCACCAAGAGTTGTTACAGCTTTTGTTGAATATGACATCAAAGGCGGTAGACGGTGCAGCATGATCTTTCTCGATCAGTTCATTATCGCCAGTGCTACAGGAGGAAGAAGAATGAGAGCTGTTCGTCTGAGGAGACGTCTCGCTGCTCACGTCTGTGGAGTCGTGTCGCTTCTCTACTCAGAGCTCTCGAAACTCCATATCCTTCCAGCGCTGTCGTGAAACTTCAGTCGGCCCCTGCCGTCGGGTTTGCTACATTTCTTGTACTCCATATGGGTTCTGGGATGTTTTTGGGGTTTCTTTCTTGGCCTTCGAAGAAATTTTTGGTTTGTCAATATCATCGTTCTTTGATTTGTTGGTCTTGGAAGCGTCAGTGTCATCGGATTCAGTCATCCTTGGTGCCGCATCAGTAGATTTATTAGAACCACCTCTCGAAGCATGATCCTCTGATTTTCTACCAATGCCATCCTCCGCTTTGCCAATACTCTTGGAATCTTTGGATTTGCTGCCATCTTTCAGCTTATGGCCAAACTTTGTGGAAGCACCCTTCGATTTGTTGGATGCGGCTCCTCCACTCTTGGGACTTCTTGGTTTTCAGCTCGATGATGACGATTTCTCTTCCAACCATGCTCTGATACCATGTTATGTGCAGCTCTCAATATGAGAGAAAAACAGAGTAATTCTCATTCATGCTTAAAAGAATACAATGCACATTTTCAGTTGTTCTATTGGTACAGGTTCATATATAGCTCAGATCAAGGGAAAACAAAGAAGACAAATCTATTGGGCCTATCTCATATTGACCCAAGCACATATATTTTGTTAAGCTAATTCCTACAATGGTGAAGGATGGCAGGTTGTGAGGATGGATGACGGCGTACGACGGTTCTTAACTTCAAATCGGGTCTTTGAAAGCCTTCTTCATGACGCTCCGAATGGGACAATGGCCATGCTTCGATCTGGAAGTGGGTTTGTCTGATGCTTGGAACTTTGACACAATTTAAAAGCCTTTTAAGGGATTGGAAAAATTTATTAATATTCAACTATGCCCTCCAATACCAACAAATATGATAAATCAATATTCAATTTTTCATTAGAAGAGTGCGATACACATATTTAATAAAAAAAACACGAATCCACTTAACCATGAGAAAATCAAACCCTTTCCATTTAACCCAATCCATAAACTTTATTTACAAAAGATGAATAATGACAATCAAGACCCTTAACTTCATGAAATGACATTGGATAGCTCAAGTTATAGCTAATGAAAAAAAAGAAAGAAAGAAATACAAACACTTGGTTCAACTAGTAAGGGGTTATATCAACTTAATTAAAGAACTATAGGCCTTAAGTTTGAACTATAAGAATGCATCAATGTTAAATACTTAGAGCTTTACTACCTTGATAATCCTATAAAGTTCGATACATATTAGCCTGGATCCCAATAAATTATTTAAATTAAAGTGAGGTTTAGGACATCCAATAATCCATGCACAAATAAGATCGAAGCCCAGCTGAAAAAAAAAATTGCCCAAACCTTGAATAGATAAATAGAGAAAAATGACACGTTTGGGTTATGCGTGAAAAAATAGACAGGTGACGTGCACAATCTCTATCTAGCCTAACATTTAAAAAAAAGTCAACTCCTTTGCATCTTCCCCTTTAAAATACATAAATGTAATTAAGCCTTATGAATTTTGATTGAATTAGGATAAAAAGGTACACTTGACGAGGAAAACACAAAATTAAAAAGTAAGGCATCAACATAACTTAATGAAGCTGGGTTGACATACCTGTGTGAAAATCAGAATTAAAGAGCTTGCTTGACATGCTCCAGTACCCTCAGGAACAGGCCCCAGTGGATCATGACTTAGATGCCTTACCCTTGGATCGTAGGTGAGCCCAACCCTTTTCCTAAAATTTTTGTATAAAAAAAAGTAGAGAAACCTTAAAATGATGTTTTGGATGATTTAGAGCTGAGCCTTTTGGTTTTCTCAACTTTCAATTTTTTTATGCTATGTTTGGTATAGTGGAATTGGGATGTGGAATTGGAAATGGAATTCAATTCCTATGTTTGGTATAGTGGAATTGGGGGGTGGAATTGGAAATGAAAATGGAAATGGAATTTAAAATGGGTAGAAATGAATTCCATGATGTAACCCATGGAATTGTATTCAATTCTATGGAATTGATTTTTTGACCCCTTATTTTTTTCCTATATTTATATCCATTTCCATCTCCATTTCCATCCTCATTTCCATCTTCATTTCCATTTCCATCTCCATCTCCATTTCCACCAAAATCAATTCCAGCTTACCAAACGAGCCATTAATACCATTCACAACTTTTATTTAAAGAGAAATATAATGATACAGAAAATCAAGGATAAGCCACTAATCTCTGATCATATGATAGAACCCAATTGAACTCAACTGAACTTCCAAATCTTAAAAATCATGTCTTTATATAAGAATTTTTTAACTGGGTATGACGCAGGTGGTAAGGATCTCAATTCCATTCACTGTAAAAAGTGTTGATTAAATTGTCATCTCGGTCCATGTTGATTTATTTCTATACTTTTTTTAATTCATGTACTTAATTTAAAATAGCTTCTTATAAAATTATATGATTAAAATAAATTATTTGAAATTACAGAAAATTGAATCAAAATTTGATCAAATAATAACCACTAACAATGATACTAATCTTTATAAAAATTATAAAATTGATTTTGATGATACTTGTTAGGGGATATATAATGAATAATCAGAATTTCATAATAACCACTAACAATGATACGAATCTTTATAAAAATTATAAAATTGGTTTTGATGATTACTTGTCTAACATTATGAAAATCAGAATTTCTTCTTCTACAATAATCTAACATTGTGCTTGTTTGGGAACTCCGTTGGAAAAATGGATTTTACAGATTTTGAGGCATTTTGAGAATTTCGAGATGATTTTACAGATTTCAAGATGATTTTTATGAATTTCGAGATGGTTTTTACAGATTTCAAAATAATTTTGTCTCGACTTACATGTACCGTTTGGGAAAATGGCTTCCCAAACAGGCACATTATCGTTTCACTTGTCTTCTAGTGTTGTGAAGTGTCCTTTTCCCTCTTTGCAGCCCACGACGTTAAACTTGCGTGCAGGGAAAAATCAAAACGTGAGCTTTTGAACGGGAAATGGCTAAGGAGAGGGTATGCTTTTGAACGGGAAATGGAATCAATTTGTTTAACAATTACTGGACGCCGGCAATCTCATCTCACAGCTCCAAGTTTCACTGCTTGGCTAGCTGGTGTCCATATGCTTCGAATCCAATTCCATATATATACTCATAAGCTTTGGACTTTGGCTCTCCGACATGTTCAAAGGTCCCCAAAACCCAGAGGACCTTGCGATTCTCATTTCTCACTTCCTCATCTCTCCTTTCGCTGTTCTATCGTTTCCAGATAAGGAAATTTGAGTCTTTATATCGTATCATCAGGTTATGCATCTTTATTGTCTTAAAAAAACTCCTGTTTTTTTTTTTCATTTTATCTTTTCGTTTTCCTCTTATATTTTTGTATCTGTTGTTTCCATCAGCTCTTGAACCAGGATGAGGCGCTACTTATCTGAATTAAATGGTTGGCGTATTGGGCTCAGACAATCAAATTTCTTCCAGGTAGAAGCTTTTCCTTACTTTTGGTTTTTGCATTGGGTTCTATTTGTTTTGTCTCATTTATTTATTTTGTTATCTAAACGGTCATACTCCATTTTTTTAAATCAAAATTTAATGGATGGAAACTCCTGGATCTCCTAAACTAATCTGTTCGAAGTGTCCATGTCAAATTCTGGTAAATTGCGGTCAAAATACGTTGTTCCTGAGTCTATCAGGAATGTGCCATCCACTTATCCATTGCAGTCCCCCATCAAGAATGATTGACTCCTCCAATAAATCATTAACAATAATGTCTCCGTATCATTTGTGTCATTTGGCCATACTTCGTACGAAACCCATTCTTTGTGGAATCTGGTTTAGATGGAGTTTGATGGATAATAAGTAAAATTGTAATTTTCCGGGGCACATGGTCAGATCATAATATAGACATTTCAAAGATAAAATTCTCAGAATTCGTAATTCTTGTTCAGATGAGAGACAACACATGCATAGGGACCATGGTGGCAAGATTGCCACAAGAATCTCAAGAAAAATATCAGAAAATAAAGAGGGAATAATCACTACTAAAAGTGCAACAACAGCAGGAAGAAAGTCAGGCAATTTACATTCGCTGCAGAAACTCAGGAAACCAAAACCCTTAGATAGGGCCAAGATAGTGGGGATGTATTAAGATATTGGTTAGATATCACCAACAATTCCAACCAATTTTATGCATGTTAGAGCTGTTTGAGCCATAGGATCGACTTGAATTTACCATATGTGTCCCTTGGGTGATGTATTTCTATAGCATTCCTCTCAAACCATTACTGTTCTAATTTTTTTTATCCAATTTCAAGTTGACAGAAGAGAATCTTGTGTGTGTGTTGCCAGTTCACTCTATATTAATTACTTTTTCTTGGTGATTTATATTAATGACTTGTTTTAATGAATATACGGATTGAGTATTTTTAGTGCACCCACGTGAATGGTTGATGATTCACACTTGCCGTCTGAGAATTGATTTAGCATCCAAGATTCTCTTCTTGTTTGTTAAACTTAGGTATGGTTGATGCTAGATTTTGGAACAAAAATAAGTCTAACTAACACTACTAATGTAATTGCAACAGGTAAATTGTGAGATTGGATCTTTTTGTGCCTCTAGAAATAGTAATGGTCAAGCTTTATTCTGTGGAATTTCGAAGGAACATGCAGCAAGAATGTATGCCACATCTCCTGCTACATGTTTTGAAGATCATCCGAATGATAATTCTGACTCTGACATGTTAGTAGATTCGTTTGGAAGATTGCACACTTATTTGAGGATATCCTTAACAGAGCGTTGCAATTTACGGTGTCATTACTGTATGCCAGAAGAGGGTGTGGAGCTCACTCCCAGCCCTAAGCTTCTAACTAGGACGGAGATAATGCGATTAGCGAATCTTTTTGTAAGCTCTGGAGTGAACAAAATTCGTTTGACTGGTGGGGAGCCAACTGTCCGAAAGGACATCGAAGACATATGTTGGGAGTTGTCGAACTTGAAGGGACTGAAGACATTAGCCATGACTACTAATGGCATAGCCCTTGCCAGGAAACTTCCTAAGCTGAAAGAGTGTGGGCTTACTTCTGTAAACATCAGTTTAGACACTTTGGTACCAGCAAAGTTTGAGTTTATGACAAGACGTAAAGGGCATGAAAAAGTAATGGGTTCAATCAATACTGCTATAGACCTTGGATACAATCCAGTTAAGGTAACTTTTGGTCTTATTTATATATCTAGAGGCATTCACTTTATCACCTCCCCTCAAGTAGTCATCGTTTCACCTAATTATTGAATCACTCATAAATTTTATAGTCCTGTATGTAGGGATGCATTTTTAAGCTGTTTAGTATGCCTCCTAATATTTCAGGTCAACTGTGTTGTAATGCGTGGATTCAATGATGATGAAATTTGTGACTTTGTTGAGTTGACACGTGGAAAGCCAATTAACATTAGATTTATTGAGTTCATGCCTTTTGATGGAAATGTGTGGAATGTCAAGAAACTTGTGCCCTACTCAGAAATGTTGGATATAGTGGTAAGTTGGAATTCTAACCTGTCATTGTATAGAGTTTTGATGTTTTCTAACAGAGATCCCATAATTTTTTACCATCATCTTCAAACAGAGGAAACAATTTATAGGCTTAAAGAGACTTCAGGATCACCCAACAGATACAGCCAAGAATTTTACAATAGATGGTCATCAGGGTACAGTTTCATTCATCACATCAATGACGGAGCATTTTTGTGCTGGTTGCAATAGATTAAGATTATTAACAGATGGAAACTTCAAAGTTTGTTTATTTGGTCCTTCAGAGGTAAGCCCAATTCTATCTGTTAAGATTACATGTGCGCACTTTATGTCACATAGTGGTGGTAACTTGAGTAGAATTTATGATTTTGGATGGTTTTGGAATTATTAATGTGATTCAGCGAATCGGGGAAGGGTCAGTTGTTGGTTGTGGAAAAAACTTGTAGGCTTTCTATATCCAACTGGATTTTGCACAGTACATTCGGGAAAAGCAGGCAAAGGGCCAGGATTTACAGTATTGGAATTAAAGGCCTATAAATTATGGCTAATGCTGTTGCAAATCTTTAGCGTTCTAGGGCTTTGAGGTGCATAATGGATTCAGTACGGTCAGCTGCTAGTGAAGTAGATTTCCAGCAGTTTGTCTCTTAAGTATCAAACAGAGTAATCACAGCTCTAAGTCAGAACTTTGAACTACTGATTCTATTGTGAATTCTTCGTGATGGGTTCCGTGTTTTGGAATCAAATAAAAGTATTAGAGAAATTCAAATTGATTCTTTAGTCTTGTGTATACCCTGCAAAATCTGCAGTGGGTTTGCTAGAATTGGAAAAATTTATTCCTCTGGTGCCTTTAGGGCCAACGTCAATTTATTTCTCATTTTTCTTTTCTGGTTCATTATAGTTTAAATGATGGAATCTTCTTTATTTATATGCTGGTTTCATGTACAATCCATTCAACAAGTGATTTTGCACAGCCCACTTGATCAGTTTATACATGTCTTGTTTCCTGATTGTAATTCCCTGGCATTTCTTCTAATTTTTCATTTATAAGATGGCGCCTTTAACCAAAATGTACCTAAGTTCTGTTCACTTGTTTCTGCTCATTTTATTGCTCTGTGTCTACTATTGATACCATTTCGATTCAACTTACATGCTTCTCATACAGACATTTCTTTCTTCAAGGTTGATAAGCATTTGCTTTTTCACACGGCAAAATGATTTTTAAGGCTATTCTGTTACTGTATATCGACAGAAACAAATGCTAGATGTCCTTATATGTTTCTGCTTCTCTTGCAGGTTAGCTTAAGAGATCCTCTTCGACACGGTGCAGAGGATCAAGAGCTTAGAGAGATAATAGGGGCAGCGGTATGCTTGCTTAATTATGGTTGTTATAGAGCACTTGCAACTAATTCACATGAACTAAAGAATGGCAGTCAACTCATCAAATTTGGCTTATATTAATAAAATTGTTCAACTTCTCCTCCATTAATGAGGTTTTGAATGAGAGGGGAAAATATGAAGAGCCACATTTAAGCATTTAATTACATGGGCAAAGTTAGCATATAAACATTATTGATTCTCCAAATAACTTATATTAAGGGCCAAAAAATACTTCTAGAAGGCACCCTATAATAGTGATAGGAGGGAATATTACATTTCATATTGCTTTGTGACTAAAGAATGTCAGTCATATTCTACTTAAATTTATAATGGAAAAAATTTAGGCATGGTTTTCAAGTGTTTTTTTTTTTTGGGTGTTAACATATCAAATTATCTGATAAAAACTGGTCAAGTGGGTATTTTTTTTACGGTTCCACATAACATATTAAGGTCTTCTCCACTTTGGTTGTGTTTGCATTGTAGAACCTGAAAACAAGCAGCCAGGAAACTCTTCATAAATTTCTCCAGCTATTACAACCAACTAGGCATATTGAACTATCAGAGGCATATTATTGTGTTATTGTGTTTCTAAGTAAGTGCCTTGGCTTATATAGGTGAAAAGGAAGAAAGCTTCACATGCTGGCATGTTTGAAATTGCCAAGACAGCAAATAGGCCCATGATACATATTGGTGGATAAGGTCTGGTTATATCTACTGTAATTCTTATCCAATCTCTTTGAAGATTGCTGATGTGAATTTATGAGATATATTGTTTATTTGCTGCTGATTTAGGTTTTATAACAAAAGACTGTTATTTTTTAGGGAGGCGTTGAGATGAACAGAGGCAGAGCAGCCATTGGAAGAAGCAGCCTCAGTTGGAGGATTAGCCAAGCTTCTCATCTGTGGTCTTTCTCACTGTATATACATAAACTGGTCTTGAATTTGTTCTCTCTCTCTCTCTCTCTCTCTATATATATATATATATAGAGACATAGGGATTTGGTTCAGAAGCTGGTTGATCTGCACTAAAATTTTATGAAGAGCTTCATTGTTGTAAACTACACTTGATTCTGGTCTTTATCGCTGGCATTTTCTACCACCAACACCAAGGTTCCTTCCTCTGTAATAATCTGGGTGTTGTCAATGAATAAGTTTATCTGTATCAAAGACGAAGCTACATGCGATAGCAATAATATTTTTCACTGGCCGATAACGATAGACCCAACATCTTGTCTTGGATCAAAGTCTGATTGATTGGTTTGTCCGAATTTTTCGCCTTTGTGGTTTATGGTTGTCGAGCCATTCGTTGAAGCTGTAATTAACAAATGAAATTGAACACGGTAGGTTGTGATGCACCCCACATTTACATCATTTGTTTTTCGTCCATACCGAAGCAATTCAGCGACAAACAATCGTTTTACTTTCTGTGTGTAGAAGTCAAAATTGTAAGTAGTTAAATTTTCTGCGACAAAACAGCTTTTAATGATAAATAATGTTGCGTGTTTTTTCCCTGTAATGATTACCCACGTTGAAGTTTTACTTTGTAAAATGCAGAGTACGTACTGTAAGATACCTTGAAGAAAGAGAGATCCCTCGTGTGAAGCTTCAAGCTTGGATTGCAATTTTGTTCTCTCTCTCTCTCTCTCACACACACACTTGGTTTCTTGCTATTGGCTAACTGTACCAAAAATTGCATTACATCTTTTTTCCAGCTAAGCAAAGATGTCTTCCTAATTCTATTCGAAACACTATCAAACATTATATGTGGAGACATCTTAAACGAGGAATTGAATATTTGTTCGTTACAAGAGATTAATTCATTTTACTTCACTCAACCCCTCTTGGTCCTGCTTAATTCCTTTTTTTCTATCATAAAAGTTTAGGTAAATTGAGTCTCGGGGACTCACAAAAATTAGGCTCAGAAAACGTTTACAAAGGTACTTACAGATTGTTCGCTAACAAGGTCCTCACATCATCAATGAGATTTGAACTCACTACTTTATAGATTGAGTTAATTCCTTACCAAATGAACCAACCTTCTTGGTGGTCCCTTCTTAATTTCATGGTTTCGGATTAGGACAAATGTTTTAAGGCTCAATAAGGTATTATTATTATTATGGTCCTAGAGGTATCTTAATTCTCACAGATTCTCCCATTTTCATATTCACATTACAATTTGGAAAGTTTCCATATACAAACGTAAACATCTATATCAGCTGTGTCTATTATGGTAATTAATTTGTGACATATAACAACTCAAACGTTGTACAGTTCTGATTTTGGATTCTGGGAACGTTAAGCCTTCAATTGAACAAGATCAATTCAAATATATGATACAAAAGAAGTTAAGGTTTATATGAGTGCCTGTCTTTCTGTGTTTGTCTGCACACACACACACCCGTACTGTTATATTTGTGCATCTAAATGGAACCAGTGGAAGTTAATACAGATGAACGACATCAGAATTATAAGGCACTAATATATATGGCCACATATATTTATATATATATATATATATTGACAGACACAGGGAAAGAGATAGACAAAAATAACAAGACAATAGAAGTAGAATTTAAGGAATTAGATTAGATTAAACTACAGGCATGGTGCTAAACTCTTCCATGAAACAGTCGAATTCTGAGAAACCTTCAAGGAAACCACCACCACCACTGCTACTGACTTTTCCATTATCGTCATTCTCCTCTCCTTCTTTCTTCATCCTCAACCCATTTTTCTGCAGACCCATACACTCTCGTTCTTGTTCTTCCATAATCATCGATGGATCTAATAATCTCTTCGCTGGTGGGGTAGTAGTCTTTGTTTTTCTTCTTCTACCTCCTTTATTCTCTTCTTCTTCATCTTCAGGTTTACCAGTGAGCCTCTGAACAAGCTCTCTGAAATTTGCAGCATCAGTTTTTATAATCTCCGGAGCATAAACATGGATTATCCGTATCTTTGGCTTCAACTTAGAGATCAAGTGTGATGAACTTGTTCCACTAATTCCTAGCTTATTAGACGATGATGGTGTTGATGAAGTTGGATAACTCTTGCGTGACTTTGTCATCTTTTTTCTGAACTTGCGTAACTCAGAGACGAACGTGCAGCCTCGTAGGTGGTTGATTCTATATATGTTAACTAGAATAAAAAAGACAACAATTCTGTTTTCTAAGAGAAAAGGTTGGACACTTTCAAGCTCTCATGAGTTCTGGCTTTTGGAAACTAGGATTGTATTTATATTATATATATATATATATATCTGTGTCTGTGTGTGTGGAATAAAATTCGGTTCTACCTACTCACCAGCAACATGTGGTTTGGGTCAAATATTCGTAATATAACTTCGTACATATTATTAAATTATTTTTTTTGGTCAAGCATATTATTAAATTATTAAAGGTGAAATTTATCAACTGCAATTGACAGTTTCAAATTTAAAGCCTGCTTGATCATGAAAATAATTATTATCTGGAGAGTTTTATATTTACTTGATATAACTTAGTAACTTAATTGGTAAAAAAGCAGAAGGGCACTTAATATATGATAAGTTAGTACAAATAATCAAAAAAATAATTGGCCAATGTTCGTAGGCTTTGTATTTGATTAAATATATTATATGCAGTTTTTTTATCATGATGTATCATCGCTACATCACTTTATAGTTTATATATCAACTTGTTTTTAAATCTACGTTGTGCTTTGACTTATCCAAAGTCAAACTTCATCAAATAAATCTTTTTTGAGTAACTTTTTTTCTATTAATTAAAAAATATTTCAACTAATTTTTGTGAAGAAAGTGAGTACCAAATTAATGGTGGTTGGATTAAGTGAAAAAAAACTCGATTTCTCTTAATATAGATAATTTAAATATTGATATCATGAAAAATATTATATTAAGAGAGCTGACTTAATAATATTCAATCTAATTCAAAAGCATTATATTCTAAAAAATAAATAATGCCAATTCACTTTGAGCCTCTTTGATTAACAATGGAAGTTATTTTTCCAATATAATCTACGAGTTACAGAGTAAATATGTAAGAAGAGTTTTATTTAAATTTAAATGGACGTACTTTTGTAACGTTATGATAAAATTCCTTTTAATTAACTTTGTTAGGTAAAAAGTTTCTATCAGCCCACCAAAGAAAAGAGACTTTAAGAGCACTGACTCAAACCAATTATATACAACTAGTTTTAATGGGATGTTTGTCAAACATCTAGAATCAATTAAAAAATGTACTTTTACATAGATCAAGATAAAATTTATATAATATATTTATCTTAAATTGTGTAAAATCAATTAAAAATTTATAAATCTTATATTGTTATTTCCATTAAACATATTTTTCTTTTTATATTTCTTAGAATTACCGAGGTTACTTCCAAATTTTGTTGTATTTAAAAGTAAATATTTTTTGTGGGGGAAAAGTGAAGGGGATCACAATTCACAAGAGCTGTGGTGAGGGTGTGTACTTGGGGATAAAAAATTGTGGCAGAGAGAGAATCGTGTGGGAACGCAAGATCACGTGGGGGTGTGGTGGTCCCCACACGCGGTGCACGTGGGTTCTGAGACCCTTAACCTTTGTCAGCCACGGTTATTAGGTACACACACCAAACAATCATATTTGGCTCCCATACCTATTCACTTGATATTCACTATTCAAAATTCAAATATATATTTCAGAATTTCGGAAAAAATTTGAAGATAGTTAGTATAATTATTTGAGATTTTAAATTTAAAATGTAAATCCATTTGGATTAGTGAGGGCTATTATTTAATGAGTAAATACATTTTCAAGACAGGATGGTATTTAAGATTGGATGGTCAGTTTTTTAAAATGTTTGTTTAAATTAATGATAAAAGTTACTTTTTCAGTGATTTTACAAGATAAGTTTGTGATAGGAGTTCTATCTTAACTTGCGAAAACGTGTTTTTGCAATGTTGCAACTTATAATGATGTTAAATTTGATCGTTAAATAATTTTAAGGGAAATTTACTGTACAGTCCCACATAAAGGACTTATTTATCAAATGGTCCCAAGTTTTAAAATATTTATCAAATGGTCCCAGAGGTGTTGTCAATACAACGCATGGTGTTGTCAATGCAGCGTATGGTGTTGTCACGTAACAACCCTTGACAACACCATGAGCTAAATTGACAACACCTCTGGGACCATTTGATAAATATTTTAAAATTTGGGATCATTTGATAAATAAATCCCTTATGTGGGACTCAACAGTAAATTTCCCTAATTTTAATTTCAAATAAGAATGTACACATGGAAATCCCCCATGCTACTCGGACCACATGGCACTCAATATTAACTTGGACCCTCGGCTTTACCCATCAATTTTTTTTACATGCACGTGTATTATTTTATTAAAAATAATAATGTTTGAAATATTAAATGTGAGCATTCTTTTACTGAAAATTTAAATATAAATTTACTATATTATAAAAGTCTAACTCTCTGTTATAGTTTACCACCCTATCCGAGAGATGACGACTCCATCCCTCCATCCGGGATACTCCTCGTTATCTACACTTCAAGCTTGTTTTTGGGCCTTCTAGACTTTTTGAGATATCATCGGTATGCTTTTGGGCCTTTTGGTTTGTTATGGGCTTATAAGGAATATTGGGCTTTATGTATACGTTTAAATATGTATGTGAGTGACATAAGTCGAGGTAAATATATGAATGAGATTATCTCGTTTTACGTAAAAATACTGTTGAACACGCGTTTGAGCTATTCAAAAGCTCAGTCAAATGGTGTCAATACTCGATATATACTATATATCAAACGTGCAGAGTGAAAACTCTTATAGAGTTAATTGACTTTTTTGAGAGATTAAAGAAGCTAATTAGCTAATATGCTATTCATTTCCCACAAATTAATTTACCTCATTTATAAATTAATATATAATTTAAAAATACAGTTAAGTGTTTCGGAATATATGTTATATAATTAAGTAGTTTGTTTAGATTTTTAATCTCTTAGAAAAGTTAATTGATCTTAAATTAAGTAGCCAGGTCGTATTTTTTTAACTTCCCAATGAAGTTCCACGTCATGAAATGGAATGGGATAGAAAATACATATTTTCACAATCCCACGCATGTGCACCCCAATACAAAGATAAAATAAATCTAAAATCTCAACAATCCAAAGCCATGAATATAATATAAACACGAAGAGATGAAAGAACAAAAGAATAACAAGCCCAGAAGCAAGTGAAGAATCCACTAACTATCCCAATTAAACTAAATGTTCGGTCACGTACTGTAAGCTTATCAATATTTCTAGCAGTAGTACATTTAGTGATGATAATATGATGATGATGATGTTGTAAAGGGGGCATTGATAATTAATAAATGTAGAAAAATGGTTTTGAAAGAAATACTCTTAATTAAGCTCAGAAATGTTTGAAGTGTGGTCCAATCAAATTATCATATAAAATAATTTATAACTTCCCTCTCGATATGGTTAGATCATGATGTAATAATTAAAGCCCTTTAATTGGAGGTCAACGGAGAGAACCAAAATTTATGTGAAACCCATTTTTATTTGTATGTCCTTGTGTTTTCCATATTAGAGTTCAAGGTGATCATGATCCATTCATTGCGCTTGCTTTTCTGCTTCAAGATATCCCTTCTAAGCAACAATAATTATAGTTCAATCATATCATTAATAAGTTCACAACACACACACACACGGACCTTCCTTAAAATGAAATGCAGCACAATGCCTTGAATGATTGATGAACCAGATAAATCATGAATAATATTCACATACAACTGGTTCTCCTTTGAGAACAAGTTCGATCCACACATTTCGGCTCAGTTGACCCATTGCTTTTAAAATCATTTTTTTAAATATTCAAGTGTACTAAATATCAACTTCACTCTCTAGCAAAAAAAAAATTCCCTAAAAACGAGATTCTTTCTACGATATCCTCGGGCCATCAATGCCTTGTAAAAAGAATCTCTTGACACAGTTTAAGAGCTTAGACCAATCAATTCCAAAGCCAAGCAATTATATTCTGTACCATTACTACGACAGCAAAGTAATTAGGTAAGTCAACATTAACATCATAAGTGAAACCAACGCCTACTGATTCGTTCCAAATTGATTCAATGGACAAGATCAGTTCAGATACATCACAGATGAAAGGTGAACCTCAGAAACATTTTTATTGCAGGCAATGTGGGGGAGAAATTAGTTTTAGAGAAACTAGTTTATATGAACATGACCAACGAAGAGGATGAGGGCTGGGCAGGCTAGGTAAAGAAAGGCACAGCACATATGCACTCCACTAGTTTATTCGTAATTTTGTTTACTTTTCTACAGCAACTAGCTTAGCAAAATTTATTAACCTTCAAGAAAGATCCTGTTTGCAAAACTAGACTCTTTGGACCAAACTATCATGAATGAAGAGATACACTTCATCATGAGATGCTTGTGCATTTTTATGATAGATTTGATCTACTTCTACTTATGTAAACTTAGTCTACCCAAAATTTTACTAACTTACCCAAAAAAGTAAAAGGAAAAGATAAGCACAGCCATCGCTGCAGATTTACACTTGATTCGCCAATCTATGGTGACACAACTTCAAGATTTCTTTGGCATATATAAACCCCTATACCTGTAAAAAAAAAATCAGATAACCCAATATTAGTTTATAAACTACAGTAGGTCTTCTGCTTATAAAAAACAAGTAGCAAAAAATGGAAGCAGACTCTCTGATCCCACAAAGCACCAGCACTAACTATCATGCAGCAACTAAAGGATAGTCAAATTAGCGAGTACAAGTAAGCTATTCATGGATAATCATTTTAACAGCAAAAGCTTCAGAGTTTAAATGATACTTGCATCATATTAGACCCTTTTTAACTGAATGGTCAAGAATTTGATCTTTTTAGACTCCCATTCTTACAATAATAGTAGGCACGGTGGATATATGCTATGCTGCAAACAAAACACGTTTTTGCATCGAAAACCAGCAAACCAAATGGTCTCTCATATTTGGGGGAACCACCCAAGGCTAAAGCACATGCACTCGACTGGCTGAATTGGTTATGATTTGAGATTTCCATCACCAGCTTCAATCATTTCAATAAACAACATATGCCTATTCATTTTCAGGGCATGGCCTGAATTCAATGCTAAACAAATCAAGTTATGGCAGTCGCAAAACATGCAACAAGACTACAGCAGATAGGAAAATAAGCAAATCCATTTGACTGATTGCCCTTCCTGCTAAAAGCAACTGCAATCTAACTTGGATAAAATGCATATGAGCAACTGTAATGATTCATCAGGGTGAGGGGAGAGATTGTTGTTCTACCTGGCTCATAAACCAATGCAAATTGTAGTTGAATCAAACTAAATACACAATTTGGCCCCCTAAAAAATATGCCCTCATTTATTCCTTGCTTGCATTCCTCTACTCAAATAAATTTCTTTTTCTTTTTTCAAAGTTAAACCTCATACAATTTCTACACACGCAGAGTTAATCCTTCAAAGTCAAGCAAACATCTAATCCGGAATTATCAGGAAAGACATTCTTACTTAGGTTTCACAGTACCAGCATTCGACCTCAAAAAGAAGCTCAGATTCTCTTCACCTTCTTTAAAGAGAAAAATATCAAAGACTTGCAATTATGATGAATAAAGGTGGCGATTTCTTTTAAAATTTGGAGTAAAGCCAACAAGCACCAACGAACTGGAACAAAATTGCTATTTTTTACGGAAAAGAGATGCCACGGAGTTCTATGTTCATTATTTAAAATAATGAGAAGTTAGGAACTCTAATACCAAACTCCTTGCAAGGAGTCGGTATACAACTCTAAAGCAGCCCTTGCAAATCCAATTTCTGATGGAGTTACTGTTGAAAATTGATGTTCAAGACCCTTCCACGCACGCATGAAGGTTTTACTAGTTAGACTTAGATCTCGCTCTGTAGATAAATAGTTACTCTCAAGTATCGATGGAAATTACAAGAACGATTTCAATGAAAAATTAAATCAAATTTATCACGAATGTCAAGGAATTTCCAAGATTTTGACCAATAAGTAATCAAAACCTAAAGTAAATAAATCCCCGTTGAAATGCCATAACGAGAATTATACAGAGAAGGCAAATACATAGAAGCGGCAGAAAATGATGCAAAGATGCCAAGAAGCATGGAAGTGTCCCGGAATTTGAGCTTAAACATAATGAAAATCTCTAGACAAATTAATCTCCATCAACATACGAAGAACAGATAGGGAAAAAACTAATAGCGGGTTGAAAGTAATGTAAATATACCTACTATTGTGTTCAATTTGCATAAAAGACCAATCAGCTCGAAAGAGACTCCGCATTACCATTGACGCCAGCAGACACAGAATCTGCTTCCGTCATCTGAGGGGAAGCCTGTGAATCAGAAGGGTTCACATCGTTCCTATGACCCGAAATAGCAGAAGAAACAACGTGGTGTCTACTAGCAATGTGACTCAGTGTGATTCTCAAACCATAGAAATCATCTTCCTCTTCCATCAATTCAGACAGCCCCATCATGGCTGTTCTCAACTGCCTTCTGATCCTCCTCGCCTGAGAAAACCCCTCCTCCTCCTCCTTCTGTTCACCGACCACCTGAAAGCGACAAAGCGGGCAAGAATTGTGGTGCTCCAGCCACGGCGTAATACAATCGGAGTGATACAAATGCTTACACGGAAGCTGCTTAGCCTGTGAATCAACCCCAATCGGGTCCTTACAAACCGCACAGAGAACGCCTCCAGGGTCAAGCTGCGAAAGCAAGGACGAGGTAACTATTATAGTGGGTACAGAATCAGAGCAAGATTTGGAGGTTGTACTCGGTATTGTGGAAAGCAGAGACAACGGGTCTTCGGGAACGTCGTCGTACTCAAGTTGAGTGTCGTCGTCGTCGTCGGAGGGAAGGAGGTTATTCTGGATTAGGTGGTGGAGGTAGGGGGTGTCGAAGAGGGAAAGCGAAGCGGGAAATGAATGAGAATCTGACTGAGAGAAGAAAGGGGAGTCCATGAGCTCGAGGAAGTGGGTGTGGCAATGAGGGCAGAGAAGAGTCGACGACGAAGTTGAAGACGAAGAAGGGGAAGACAGAGCAACACTCATGTCGCATTCGTGACACCAGTACGTCTTCATTTCAGCTTCCGCCGTCTCTGGCACGACGGTGGTGTCGGCAGCGGTAGCGGAGGACATCTCTCCCTCTTCCTCTTCCTCTTCCCCCAGTTCTTCTTCCCTTCCCTAACTTCCTTCCTTCTTCCCTATCTCTCTAGCTCAACGCGTGACGTCGAGAGTCGGTAAGGCGTTGTCGTAAATGGTTCCGGAAGGAGAGAGTGGGGCCCACCATCCAACTTTCAATGGTTTGTCTGGTAGTGTCACTGGGGGCGAGTATTATTCATTAAGTTTACATATAGGTAAATATAATTTTGAGACACAATAGTGTCGCTTTGGCCGAGTGGTTAAGGCGTGTGCCTGCTAAGTACATG
The DNA here is from genome assembly GCA_025593235.1 of Vachellia pachyceras. NCBI lineage: Eukaryota > Viridiplantae > Streptophyta > Magnoliopsida > Fabales > Fabaceae > Vachellia > Vachellia pachyceras. Next base: position 22,160 of record JANTPZ010002329.1, read on the forward strand.
GGGTTTCCCCGCGAGAGTTCGAATCTCTCAGGCGACGTAATGTGCTTTTTCCCCAAACTTAAGCCGAATATTTTGTTTCCCCGCTCTTCTTGCTTGTATAAAACGACGGAGAAGTTGGGTCAAATATCCTTTTCCCCTTCTCTTCCGTGAGTTAAACGACTCTCCGTTTTGGTCATATTAACCAATCATGATTAACGCTTGACTTGACTGTCTGCACGACTGTACTTTTATTGCAGTTGATTCAGTCCATCAATCATTCCTTATTCTTTGATTTGAGATTACGTTTTTCCTACCCACATCTTGTAGAGTAATACCTTTTTTTCTTCTCACTTGATTGATGGTAACGAAAACAGTAGTACCAGTTACTGTAGGCACAATCCTAGAATAGTAAACATATATTCCATTAGTGTAATTCCTTTGTGATTAAGTTTCTCTCAAATGGAGGAAACTCTTTGATAGCAGGTTGGAGCCTTATCAAGTAGACATGATTGAAAAAGAATACATCAATAACTTAAAATTATTATGAAATTGGCATGCTCAATGACATTAATTAAAGTACATGTTTGTTAATGTGAGAGATCTAAATTAAGACAAAAGGCATATTAAAATTTGTATAAAACATCTTGAAATACCTAAATTCTTCTTAAAATCCATAAATTTATTCATTCCAACAGATTCTCAAGTACACAAAAAACATGCCAGAAAAATACAAACACATGCGTATAACATCAAGTAATAATCAAAGAAAGCATATATCACCACAAAATCTAACCACTCACAATTTTTTTCATCTAATATAAGACTCTCTCACTCATGGAAGTTGCCATCCCTACTTCATCCCCACCATCCACAAGTGGTGGACACAATATCTTTTTCAGGGGTGCAAATTATCTTTTGAAAAGATAAATGTAATTTATTCTTAATATCTTTTGAAAAGAATTTAAATAAAAATTTAGTTGGTTCAAAATTAATAAATGAGTTGGTGCAAAATAAATCACATATACTAATATATACTTAATTTTCTAAAAATTAGGTGTTGTAACTGTATCCGGTGGAACATATGTAGGTTCGACTAATGCACACACCACCACCTTTGCTTGATGTGCCTAACGATAACTCCTCACAACCTTCCTTTGCTTGGTGTGCCTCATGATAACTCCTCACAACCTTCCAATCTAAGCGCTTTCTTTTCAACTGCTAATATTATTATTGTCTCTTCCTACCTCCTTTTCCCTTTTCAAGTCTACATGATTATACACTTGATTCATCACGCCACCATTCTTCGATGTATATAACGATGAGTCGGGACATAAGTGTCTGGTTAGGAGTTTAATTTGATTTTAAATATAACATCTCGATCGATTTATCTTTTCGCATTTATCATTTTTGTGATGAACTAATTCACTCAACTTATAAATTTGTGTATACATGTAATTTGATGTATGTGTGTTTTATGGAGATCATGCTATATTTGTTCTAATTAACTAATACATTTAGATTCATTAATACACTGAAATTAGTTAAATATTACATCATTGTGCACAATAAAAACAATTTTAACTAATTTTTGGAAACTATGAAAATGATAGTTGATTAATTAAATTTACGTTAAATTTACAAAAATACTCAATTTTATCTATATTTAATGTACTTATGGGGAGAGAGAAAATAAGGAACCACATTTGAATATTTTTTATTAGATAAAATTGATAAATAAATATCAATTACTCTTCAAATAACATATATTATTGATTAAATAATTCTTCTAAAATTGACTTATATTATGGAGTGAAGTGATAGAGATTAACTCTCATACTTAAGCATGGTAAGGAGTAGTTGATATAAAAAATGTATCATCCATGAATTTTGAGTGGATTGAATTGAAATTATTTTTATTGAACAACTTCACACACACAAAGTGATTTTTTTTGCTTTTTAATCATATTTGCATTGGCAGTTACATAATTTGACTTTTCCATAATACAATAAAATAGAAACAAAAATTTGTAGTCTTGGGCTTTTTCACCCTGAAAAGAAAAGTTGCAAAAGTGATGAGAAAAAAATTAGGAGATAAGTCCCACTTATTAATTTATAAGATTTAATTTAAAACTGTTTAATTTTATTTCACCCGACCACTGTCTAATTTTCATTTGCAAGTTGGTAAAAAAATTAAATAACTAATTAACTAACTTATCTAGCTAGGCAACAAGAAGATATCCGTCTGAAAATAGTGAAAAAGTACTTTTTATTATTTACGAGACAAGTCACCGATGAAAGTGCATTGATTCACTTTGCCAGACACCCCATTGTTAACCTTTTGCCGATACAAATGGTGTCACTGAAAGCATAAACAGTAACAATGAACTAAGTAGAGCAGGGGAAGAGGAGTTGGAGATCCTCAATTTCGAGCTTGATTGATTTTGGATGCTTCGAGATCTGCGGCTTTCTGAAGGAAACTCTGACTATCGTCTTCCAGAACCATCTGAATGGGAAAGGAGCCGAGACCATCGGCGATGGCGAGCAGGATCTTCTTAATCTCCGACTTGAACTCGCCCTTGTCCACGGTGCCGCTCCCGTCGACGTCGAACTTCTCGAAGATGGAGTTGTAGAGCTGGGTGAGCTGCTCCGGAGGAGTGGCCACGTCGATCCCGAAATGCGTCTCGATCAGCCTCATGGACTCGAACGCCTTCCGCAGCTCCACTCGCGACAAAACGCCGTCGCTGTTCAG
>JANTPZ010002330.1:0-12624 GCA_025593235.1 Vachellia pachyceras
TGCAAAGTGTGTTGGCTAAATCTCAACCCTTGATGTATAATCAACTTACAAATGGACACATATTATTTATGAAGAGAATGATCTTGCCATGTGTCTATGTGACTCACACTTGTGATGTCATGGCTCATGTCACCCATGTGCTAATTTAAAATAATTTAATGAAGTGATAAGATTAATCCAAGGGTTAGAAATCAATCTTACAAGTTAAGCTTGATCTAATGGCTCCAAAACTTTCCACCACACCTTACACTTCTTGGCTTCTCATTGGCTCTCCTAAAGGTGTAATAATGGGCTGCACATGGGGTGTAATAATCTGTTGGGAACCTTGGTTACACTAACCAAACCAAATTGCATTCGGTTACTTCTACCGATTATACTTTTTACCGGTAAACATAACTCTATTCCGGTAAATCTTTTTCAACCTTTCTGGAGATATTTTTTTCCTCATTTAATCTCCATAATTCCCTCTTAAATGTATTCAAATCATCATCCTCAAATTGTCCCTTGATCCATCTAAAATTAACAGGATTATTTTATCCTGTCAAAAACTCCTGAAAACAAGCTAATTTAGAATAAATAATTTTTGGGGCCTCATAATTTTCTATATTTTTCATTGATATTCTAACCCTTCATCTTCCCCAAAATACCTTCTAAATTGTTCCAAATTAATTTTTGAAATAAATTATATTTTTGAGGATTTTTCGGGCATTTTCCTCATTTTCGGGAAAATCGCCTTAAACCTTGGGCAATAATTTGTGAAATACTACAAAATTCCCCTGAATTTTTCTAGACTCTAGTTTTTGGTCTTAGAGAACTCCTGATACCTTAAACAAATATTTTCAATCATAAAATCTTTAAAATTCCATAATTCCTCATCTAGACCGAATTTCAACAATCGGTTGAATCTCTGGTAATCAGTGACTTGTGCTCCATCTTTTGGGCATCCGTTAATTTTTCTAATTTTTTGTCAACCGTTTGACTTTTTAACTTTGACTTTGACTTTTTCAAATGACCAAAATGCCCTTACACTTTCTCTTAATGACCAAAATGCCTTTTCACAGTCTAACTTTTCATAAATTCCCATTTTTCCCTTGACTTTTTGGCCCTTGATCTTTTGGTTTCTGATTCCTGGGGCAATTTTCCAGGAGGTCACCCATCCTTAAATTGCTTCCAGGATGAGCATGCTTAACTTTTCTATTCCTACCAGCTTTCATCCACTGGGCCAAATCTGATTCTGCGACTTACGGCCCAACAGCATCAACTTTTTCTTTACTTTTTATCCGTGGGTTTTAACTTGACTTTTGATTACTGATTTAGCCCTTTTTATCCAACGACCGTATTGCCCTTGGTCTTTACACCTAATGACATATACGTCCCTAGCTTATATTCTTAGTAACTTTAAAACCTTAGAACTAATTTGACCAGGGTCTCTTAAGTCCACTAACATCTCCTTTTTTTGTACTTTTATTTCTGGACCTTGTCTTATCTTATAGCTATCAGTTTGGCCTCTATGTCGGTTTACAGAAAAGGATGGATATTACACTTAACACTTGCAATACAATTTGAAGATGTTCTTTGTGTTCCTCCTCATTCTTCAAATAAATCATAATGTCACCAATAAAAACCACAAATTTATATAAGTAGGGCCTAAAGATTCGATTCATATAATCTATGAATACAGCTGGTGCAATCGTTAACCCAAAAGGCATGACAAGAAATTCATAATGACTATAACGTGTACAAAAAGCAATCTTTGGAATATTCTCCACTTTCACCCTTAACTGATGATAACCCAATCTTAAATCAATTTTTGAAAATACGGATAAACCCATTAGCTGATCTACTAAGTCATCTATCCTTGGAAAATGATATTTATTCTTGATAGTGACCTTATTAAGCTGCCGGTAATCAATGCAAAATCTCAAGATACCATCCTTCTTCTTTATAAACAGGACTGGAGAACCCCAAAGGGATATCGTTGGCCGGATCAAGCCCTTCTCTAATCATTAGGTATGGAGCCTTGGAGATAGCCTCTGTTCCCGTTACTAACTCAATTGCAAACTCAACTTCTCATTCTAGAAGTCATCAGGTTATCTCCTCTGAAAACACATCGGGAAACTCTTTAACCCCTTCAATTTGATCAATACTTCCTTCTGACTCTGCTTGAACTAAGAAGAATACTGTGAAGGCTTCACAACCCTTCCTTAAACTTCTTCCCACTTGGGCTGCTCCAATAAAGTTAGGAGTAGTATTTACCTCCTCAGCTGTCAATGCAAATATGCGGGCAGGTGCCGATAGCCTAGGAGTAAGGTTCTTTTTCTTTCCCTTAGTGTAGTTCTTAGCCAAATTTCCCTTCTCTCCATATGAATAGCAAGTCCAACACTCACCTAGATGTACTCTCCCATGACGAGTACAAGGAGGACGCTGAGTCATGTTAGGGGTAGATGCCATTGATCCACATTGGGAGCTTTGACTTGTCCTAGTATGGCTCCTATGACTTTGGCTCATAAGAGGATCGTTTCTCTACTAGAAGCTCCCCTGGTGGAAGCTTCTTTTACTCCCAGGTCCACTAGAGCTTGAAGGATAACCTTTCTTACTAGTCCCCCCGGTTATATCATATGGCTACTGAATCAACTATGAAAATCCCTTCTCGTTAAACTAGCAGCATCTCTATATCTCCTACAGACCTCTTGAATCTTAACTATAAAATTCTCAAGAGTCATAACATCATAAGTACCCAACCATAACTTGAACTCATTATTGCAATTTTCCAACAATTGCCTAGCTAACCAATGGTTGTGGGTTAACTTTCCTCAGTCTAGTTGTAATATGTACTTAGACAGCTGCATAAAATGGGTCATAAATGTGTTATCATCTATTTCCCTTTAGTGAAGTGTGAAGAACTTAGCCTCTTTATGATGTTTTACCTCAATGGGGAAATAGAAATCAAAGAACATTAACTTGAACTCCTTCCAATCAAGTCGGTGCCCATCAATCAGCTTAACAGTGTTCCACTAGTCTAAAACACATCTGCTAATAGAATCTTCATAGCTAGCATCTATTGATAACGTCGTATATAATCACATCAAACAACATCTCTAGCCCATCAATTCAGGCCTAAGCTTCTATTGGTGATCCTCCCAAGAAAGTCTTTGGGTGGAAATGGCCTAAGTGCTTCCACACCTTACGCATATCATGACCAAACCTTTGTTCTGATGCTTCCCCTGACTCAACATCATACAAATGTATAAATGGTCCCTCATCATGGCCAATGTTCCCTTCCTCTTCTTCTAGATTGAGTTCCTACACATGATTATTATTTCCCTTACTCACCCTTTCATTGGTTTTGTCTTCCTCAAGTCTCATTACACGTTCATCCAATGAAAAGGTCAATTGGTATACTCATTGTAACATTTCAATATCTATCACGGGTTGTTGAGAACTATTAGGTATCTACTGCTACTATCATCAATGCAAGTACGTCTCGTATCAACTATCTCTCCCTACCTAAGGGCAAAACCCCATCATAGATGGTGAATAATAAGAATAAGAAATAAAATACGTACAAAGGGAAGTAAATATGTATAAAATCATGAAATACAAAAATAACAAATCTAGACTGATCAAATTTATCCATAAATCATCCGCTACATTTTTCTCCATATCTTTATTTAGTTAAAATAACCTATATATCCAAAATATCTCTTTTTAAACGCAACTAAATTTCTAAAATATTCAAGATATCAAATAAATAAAGGGTAAAGGTTCAATTTTATGAATAAAGTTATGGCTAAGGAGTGTTTGGCATCGTAAAGTTTTTGAGGGCATAAAAATTCAAATAATATTTTAAAAGTGTGCAGATTTGACAACACTAACGGATTGCAGCCAACAGAACTTAATGGCATCCACTTTGGCTCACAGCAAGGCACACGACGGAGCAAGGCGAGACAGTGAGGCAACAGACAAAGCTGAGTGGGGTTTGGAGAATCGAGTGAAGGAGCAAAGCAAGTCTAGGGAGACGGCTGGAAAAGCTGAGAGAGACAAAGGCAAATGCAATGAGCTAAAGGAAGAGCGGTGAAGGGATTGTCGATTTGAGGAACACAAAAACAATGGGAGGCATCGATAAGTGAGAAAAGAAGCAAAAGTTCCCTGAGAAAGTGATAGGGTTTCATGGAGGAAAAGTGGAATATGAGGTTATAATGTTGTTTTCAACCGAGAAAAGAGGGAATCTACGATGCAAGTATCGATTTTGGCAAAAAAAGTTGTTGTTTAATAGTGGAATGATGTAGGAAAAGTGGAATATGAGGTTACAGTGTTTATTATTTATTTGTCATTTTGCATTGTGCATTGTAGATGGTAACGGGTGGTGGGGACAAAACGGTTGACGATACGGATTATTATAATAAGGAGCTTAAGAGAATGTTGCCCTTCACGAACAGAAGAATGGATATAGATATTAATGATCTAGAGCTAACTACGAAACAGAGGCATGCACTGTTATTAAAGAAGGTAAATGATTTATATACTCTAGTTAAGGATACCTGGGAAAGTAATAAGGTGGATTTGAGTTAGGGACATGCTAGTATGGCTGAAAGTATTTGATTTAACTGGGTTGTGAATGAAGGAAATGTGGGGAGTGAAATTGAGAAAGGGAGTATGGACGAAGGTGTTGGGAATAAAAGGAATGAAGGGAGTGAAAATGAGAAAGGAAGTATGGACAAGATATGCATACTGTAGATCTAAATAGAAATAAGTATATATGTAGGGCATGGGATTTAATTGGAATCCCTTGCCAACATGGTATATGTGCCATGTATAATGACAAAACATATCCTTTAACACAAATCTCATATTATTATCATAAAGATGCATACATTGCTAGCTACAAGAAAAAATTTCAACCTGTCAGGGGTACAATATTTTGGGACATTGACAATTTCATCCCTATACAACCTTCCCCACTTTGTACCATGCCTGGAAAACCACAAAAGAAACGCTTGATGATATAAGAGGTTACAAGAAGAAAAAAATGGGCAACCAGAACCCTAGTCCATCAAACTCAGCACTTACTATACTTGAGAAATTAAGCAAGAAAGGTGCAACTAATAGCTGCAACTCTGCAAATAAGAGGAACACAATAAGTCCACATGTAGAGAGGTATGAATAATTCTTCCATCACTTACTAAACCCGAGATTACTACTTATTATTTGTTTATTTATTGTCTCCACAAGGCTCTTTCTTTCAGCACAACCAATTGTAAGAGGAGGCAAAGAACAAAATAGGGACCATATGCTACCTAACCACTGACACAACCTTCACAAGGACCACAAGCTACCCAACCTTCACAGGGACCACCACTAACCCAACCTAATCCAGCAAGATGCTCTAAAAAGCCAATAAGGAGAAGTGTGCTTACAAGCCAAGAGGGCCATGTGGAATGGGCATTGTATTTGATGACCACACAAGCAAGAGTGTGTATAATGTTAGTTTGTACTAAGTTTTTAACCTCAATATTTAGTCTTTATTCCTTTGTTTGTTTTTACTCATTTTTAGCCCCAACAACTATTTATTATTTCTTCTCTGCATGTGTAGCCTGGTCAGTCTTCACAAGTGGTAATTGAGGAGGGCGCTGCACAACAATATATGAATCAATATGCTGACCCTCAAACCACATTTCCCAAACCAAGTGAGAAAGCAACAAGACTATCCATTACAACTGCACCTTCTATTGCAGCACAGGGTTCAAGGAGGTGTATAACCAATTACACTTCCATTCAAGTGGTTAGGACTAAAGTGGAATGGCCAACCATGTTTGACATCCTCCCAACTTCAAGCACAAAGCCAACATATCATTAGAAGCACCAGGCACAGATCCATTACAGGTAGTGAAGAGGGAATGTGACTTGTGTATTTTGTCCCAACTTATGTAGCTTGTCCTTGCCAACTTATGTATTTGTCCATGGGATTATCATTAATGTATCTTATCAATGTGTACTCTTTCGTGACATTTTGGGATTATCATCAATGTACCTTGGCAACATTTGTGATCTCTTCTATCCATGGGATTATCATTAATGTACCTTGGCAACATTTGTGTACTCATACATTGTCAATGAAGCAAAATTAAGTAGCCAAATGCTAACACATTCAAAACTAATTACCCAAATGCTTGTATAGTCAATACAAGATAAACTCTTGTAAGTTCTCTTATCATAACATATTACAAACCTACTAATACATGCTTACACAGTCTAATCCTAAGCTATGACATAATATATTATAAACTAAAACCATGAAACAAACAACAAAGCTATGATTATCTTCAACTTCATCTCAGCCTTTCTAATTTCTCTCTCATTCATCTCATGGCTACATTTCAGCTTCCTCACTTCGGTAGGTAACACATCAAGCTCTTCTAAGAACCTCCGCCTGTCGTTCCCCTTTTAAAGTATGATATTTTCATCAAAAAGTCTGTCAATATGATCAAGTAGTTGGTTTATAACATTATTTGCTCTCTCACCAAATTCAACAGCATACCAAGCAAAATAGCCACACCCACCATCTTATTTATGTACACAAACACTTAAGCATTCAACAACTAACATACCCAAAACACTTTCCAAATTTCACCCACTACTTGATAATAGTTTCGGCATCCATAAAACCTTCTCCCCGGGTTACCTTCGGTGCATGATGTCCACCGTGGAGCTAACAATCAGTGATGATAATACCTCCATTGACCTTCATAATCATCCTCACGACTGGGTCGCCTCAACAAAGACACACTCTTTCTGCATCTTGTCATCATTGAAGATGAACATGACACCATCGACAACTTCCTCTCCTTTGGCAACAGTAGCTCCCTATTTCTTCACAGCGTGCATTGCAATGTCAAGCTCTTTCTTTTTATGGAGATAAAGATCGACATTTATGAGTGCTACATGTTTCTCCTCAGTTTTACCATCCCATCCACCACCAACCTTCATCCTTCAACATTAATCGGACATTTATTTTCCCTACCTCGCTGTCTCGCCTTGCTTCATCACGTGCCTCGTTGTGTAGCCAACGTGGAAGCCGTTAAGGTCCGTTGGCTGAAATCCGTTAGTGTTGTCAAATTTGCGCCCTTTTAAAACTTATGTGCATTTTTACACCCTAAAAAACTTTATAGTGCCAACGCTCCTTAGCCATAAATTTATTGGTAAAATTGCACCTTTGCCCATAAATAAATACGATCTTATAGAATTTATTTATAAAAATAGATCTACTATTTTATGACCTTCTACAAATAAAACTCAAATTGGACAAGAATATAAATCCTAAAATATCCTTTAACAAATATAATATTACAACCAATAAAAAAAATATTTAGAACAACATTATAAAAAGGAGTTTAATGAAAATAAGACATTTTACTTACCTAAATCATCCCAAAAGCAGAACCTTGAAGCTAAAAATACCTCTCTAAGCTCTTCTCTCTCTCTTTCCCCCTCTTGCTGGTGCCTCTCTCTCACATTGCTCTCCCTCTCGCTCTCACAACTCTCATGACCGAAGAATGAATTGTGTGGGGGTATTTATAATACCCCCCATACAATGCAATGGTTGGGGCCAATTAATACCCCAACCCTTTCCAACAAATCCCATACCGTGTAAGACGGCATAGGATATATAATATATTTTTTATTTTTTTCTTTTCCTTTACTCACAAGAGACACTACCTTTATTTTTCTTTTCAAAAGCTGACACTACACTCACACATTCCCTATTCTCCAAATCCATAAGCCACTTCTGTAAATTTTTTTTGCCAGATGTGATTTTACACCTCCTGTATAGAAGTGGCTTTGTGACATCAAGTATGGATCCCAAAATTCCCAAAAGAAAGTAGAATGAGCATTGCTAGAATCAATTCCACTCTTCTCTAAGGAGTTTCTTGCATCTAGCGACTTAAATATCCCAACCAATGTAACCAAACATGGTAGACCATCAAAATTATTGGGGTTTAATCCTTGCCTACTTCATTTTTAAGATTCCATACAACCCAATTTGCTCCATGTATCGATGTATATCTCTCCAACAAGGCTAGTTTGACTACCAAAGTCCACCGAGACCATGCATTAATGTAATCATATAGCAAGTTCATTGTGTCTTCATGCTAGTTATATTTGAAAGGACATATTGTACACTCAACAATTCCATTGCTTGCTCTTAATTGTGCTATATGAGCTCTACCATGTGCAAAATATCCACATATTAGCTTTAATATTCTTTGGGACTTATGACCATCTCCAAAGATCCTTCCAAAAGGATTCTCCTTTTGCCATGTAAACCTATAATAAGAAAATGGTATGTGTAATATCCACATTTTTTGTAATTAAAATAAGGGCTAAACAAGTAGTTACAGATGAATTCAGGGTCCAAAGAGTGAACTGAAAGGGTAAAGAGTTCAATTTGGAAAAGTAGCAAAATAAAGACCAAAATGTCATTTTGGAAATTTAGGGAACCAAAGTGTTATTTTGGAATTGGGAATTTTAAAATTTGGGGACCAAATTGCCATTTTAGAAATTCAAAAGCATTTTGGTAAATTTAAAAAAGGCTAAAGGGTATTTTGGTCGAAGTTTGACTAAACTATCACAATTTCTTAAAGGGCCAAAAGATGGAGAAAAATCCAATGATAAATGATTGAGACCTAATTCAGGTAAAAATAATAAAAAGAACCTTTACAGGAATTTTGAATGTTAATTAAAGACAATTCTAGAAGCAGAATGAGGAAAGGAAAATCATGGAAGTATCATATAAGTTTTGAAAATTTTTAATGACCCTAAACTTATCAAGTGATAAGAGGATTTCCGAACAAAAATACCAGAATGAAGCATAAAGTAACTTTAGCATCATAAAGCAAATTGTGGGGCTAAGGAATACCAATTGGTGCCTTCAAATTTGAAAACTAAAAGCAAGAAAAGATATTATTGCAAGTGGTAGATTTTATCAATACAAAATAGCTTTATCAGTATAATTGGGTCCCACATGATGTAAGGCCGCTTGTGCATATTTTTTTAAAAGTCTTGAAGCCTCCAAATCTGCCATAGGGTTGACCAAAAAGGGAGATGAAAAGAGAGTGGAGAAGGTGTGATCTCAAGAGCAAGAAGAGAGAAAATTTCAAGCCGAAATCAAGGTAGGTTGTCTTTCATCCATCAAATCTTCTTTATTTCATATTTTTAAGCACTCCTCTTCAATTTTATGGTTTTATTTTTGTGATTCATCTTGTATTTTTGCTGCTGAAAGTTTGGATTCTTGAAACAAAAAATGAGAGGAGAGGGATTTAGGTGAAATAGAGGTTAGAAATCAAGTCCATACATGATTTGAAGCATATTGATGATTTGTTTGAGTCGATTTGAGCTCATATGGAATTTTTGGCATGAAACCCTTTCTCTTGTGTGCTGGCCAAGTCTAGAACTGTAAGGGGGAGGATTTTTTTTGGTGTTGTTTAATCATGGGAAAATGATTTAGAAAGGTGATTAAGCATGTGTATGGAGATAGAAGTTGGAAAAAAATCACATATTGAAATTTTTCTGTCATTTTTTGTCTGCAAGGATTTTGCATGAAGGAGTGTGATTTCACTATTTGTTATGCTTCCAATGGATTTAGTAGGCAAAATTGTGTAGGGTAGAAAATAATTTTGGAAGTATTGGAATCAATTTTGACAAAGTTAGAAGGTTAGAAACCCTCAATGTTAAGATTTAGTTTTATGCCCTAAATGGCACTATAAGGAATTGGTAATGATATATTATTGATGTCAAATGCACCGTGAAATGTGTAGGAGTGTTAAGGCACAAGGAAATTTGTCAAGAGGAAAAGGAGAGCTACTTGTGCAAGTGCAAACAACAAACTAATCAAGGTATCAAGTGCTCTAACTTATGCATTTACTTTGCACTTGATTGTCATTTATGGTCGTTTCTCATGATTGATAATTGGTTGATGTTTGTAACATGTAAGTCCTTGCTTGTACATGGTTGTAGCTATGAAAAAATGTTATGTGCATTGGCCTTGTGCAATGAGTGTTAATGTGAAGTAAGGTCTTGTTAATAATTTCATGGCATGTGAATATTGTATATTGATAATCATGCATGTTGATGTGTTATTTAGAGTTATTTGCTAGCGGAATTTCTTTGAAATCTCGTTCTTTCCAATGAACAACTTTAGGCCAAAGTTCAAAGGGCAAAGGCAAAGGAAAAGATGTGCAAGATTAAATGGATGGCTTCCATACTTTGTGAAAAACTTGCATAGTACTTTATGTTAATTATGTTGACTTTTGGATTAATGTATGCTAAACTTCTACCATGACAAGTATATGAGATGTGTTGTATATAAATTCCAAATATGTTAGTTAATAATGCCATGATGTGGAATGCATGGAAATGGAAGAAAGGAGCATACTAAAGTTAAGAAAAGAATCCAACATACTTTGTAAAAGGCTTAACTTGAGCTAACGAGGAAGTAGGGAAAACCAAGTCCAAATGACTTGAAATTTTTTTAAAAATACTACATGTTCCAAATTTTTAAAATGAGCTATATTTTCCTAAATTATGATGTGTGTAGAAAGTTATGGTTTCCAAAGTTAAAGGAAAAATCTAAAAGATTAAAATTGATCAAATGAATAGTAAGTGTTCGTGCAATAAACTATATTAATTAGTCAAGAAATTGGATAATTTGATATTTTTCCCTGTAGGGAATTTAGTAATCTTCATTTAGAGACTTGAACCACACAATTTCAATTTTTTCTAGAATTAGTTTTGATTTTCAAAGTTGATTCAAAAATCTGAATTTTTACCAAGGAACGGTAACTTTTAGTAAGTTTTGAAATTTTTTATTCTAGCTACTGGAATGTGTTTCATGTGGCTAATTAAGGTCTAATGAAAAATAAGAGGTAAAGGGAGGTATTATAACCAGCAAAGCAACAAAAATGCTAATGTAGTAGCAAGTGGATAAATGTGAAGCAAAGCATGGATACCTACATCCATGATACCGTAACCAGAAAAAAAATTATTCAAAATTGACATAATTTAATATGAGTAGAGCTGAAGAATTTTAGTTCATATATTATGAGCATCTAGACTTAAGTCTATACGGTGTTAATAAGATTAAAATTGACATATGCTCTTATAATGTAAGAATAACACCATAGTATACAATTAATACCATATGTGCTTAAAGGAATCACAAATTGGAAGCAAGTGAATAGATCCTTCATTGGTGTATGAGTCCCAGATAGTTTAAATCATTACATCGATATCCTTTGACTTTGACCTATCATAGAGGTATGTTTCAATGTTTGCTACTTTATCACGCATTATATGTCATGATATGTGCAATATAAAGGTGTTACGCTATAAAAGCAATTGATTCATAACAAAGTGATATTTGGGCGAAGGAAGATTACCTAAAATATATACACTTATGCTAGTGTTTGTGACCAGTCTCTTATGACATTACTTTGTTGATTTCATAAGTGTCGAAAGTAGGCATATAAGAAAGGCAACCTGAGTTTTATGCTAACTCAAGAGGGATTAGATTGGCTATGAGGAAAGTATATATTGGTAAATGTAGGACATTGAAGTCACTATACTAACATTATTTATGGAGTTTCTAAGAAAGGGATTTCTAGTGTAGACACCGAAATGGAGATGTCATGCACATGCGATCATGACAAATCACCTAGTATAAAAGGAAAGAAGAGAAAGAAATTGGATCAACAACATTAAATCCACCAAGTGTGAGTAGGAGATGTTGGAATATATTAGTCAACCCTTAGTGGATTAGGGTCGAAATCCATTTGGATTGGAGTAGAAATAAAAATATAGAAATAGTATGGGTTAAAAAAGGTAATTCTCCCTTTATGTTTTTTAATTTCAAATTCAAATACCACCGATACATAATATATGGGATGTGGGAGACGGTTTATGTATGAGTGGACAAGAAATTTCCGACAAAATTCTTTCTATGCTCTCAGTGCTCTTTTCTTCTATCTCTATGTTACAAGTTTAACATTATCAGAGTTTGCATCAATGTTAAATTTGTTTAAAGTCAATCATATTTCAGGTACGCCCAAAATCCTTCATGCATGATAATGAAGAGAAAAAATTATTAAATTTGTTTAATAATTCCTTCTCCTTTTCCTTTTTGATACAGTATCATGTAAGTCATCATTTAACAAAGACATGCTAGAATTAAAGACCCAGTCATTAACTATTGTCCCAAGAACTATATCTTTACTTTTCTTTAGCAAATCAGACCAACTTACTAATCTCTTGGATTCATGGTGCCCCCTTTCAGTTCTTGAGTGAGAACTTGAATGGAATCTGATACTTCAGCTTTGTACACATAAAACTTGGTTGCAACAATGAACAAGAAGTTGAACAAGTTGAGCACCGCGAAAAACGTGTAATAATAATCAAGATGAGAAGCGTTGAGGTTGTTCAAGATCCATCCATGATGATGATTATGATTGTTGCTAGTGATTTTTGAGACAGTGGATAGCAAAATTGTGCTGAGAAAGTTCCCAACACCTAAAGTAGTCATAGAATATGAAGTTCCAAGACTCTTCATGCTTTCCGGGGCTTGATCATAGA
>JANTPZ010002334.1:0-20798 GCA_025593235.1 Vachellia pachyceras
GCTACCATGTTCCTGAATACATGGCTGGGCAAATGCTCAATACAAGTTGGAATGACTCGTAGATAAAACAAAATACGAGCTGTTTGCACCTCATCCTTCGACCATATGTATTTGGCTTTCTCGTCCAGAATAAAGTCTAGAAGACATTTTAAGTCTTGTTAAAAACAAGATAATCAAAAGGAAAGAAAATAAATTAGGTTTCTTAAAATGATAAATCACACCTGGACTATTTGTCAATTGAGCATAAGGAGGCATGGACTTCACAAAAGATGTGCAAACATGCTCATTGTCCTTGACATTTGCAACTACCTTGCGAATTATTTCTATATACTCTGGCAAACGGACATGACGAAAATATTCCACACATGAAAGTGATACTAATATCTTCAATGAGACATCAATTTGCATTTCGTGGGTGAACTTGGAGCTCAACTTGTGCTTTGTGACAGCGTATGCAAAAAACACAATCATTAAAAAAGCAGATTCAGCAATTTTCCCCAAACCGTCAAGGTGTTTATCTTCCTTGCCTTTAAAAGACAAAGTTACTTGCCTGTATCCTAAGTACAAATCCTGACAGTATTTCCATATAATATTTTCCACGAAATCCTTATTTTCTTCATCTGCTGAGACATACTGATTGCAGAAGATCCCTGTTATAGCTCCTGCTTCCTTGAACAGTATATTATCCAGATGTTCTTTGATCTCAGCTAGCTTCAGTCCACCAGAACCTCTTGACAATTCAAGTGCAGACTTGCACATACAAGGCAATGGAACTATTTCAGTTAACAATGCCAAAGCAAGGCAAACAAAAAAAGAGGAATGACCAGAAAACGATCCAGTTCGAGCCAATGCTAATGAGACACACTGAAGCAGAAGTCTGTCTCTAAGATCATTGCCCGAGATTGACATATCAGGTGTCAACATCCTTGATAACAAACCGCTAGCTAAAGCTTCCATCAAAACCATTGCAGAAGTCCTCAATCTAGAGATGGCATCAAATTTAATATTGCCTGATATAGATCTATTTGAAGCCTTGACAACTCCTGCCCCAGCCATGAAAACAGCAAACGGAGCATAGTTTACCTTAAATTTCTGAAAAACTTCTTGACAGAACATGCATATTTTGTCCAAAAACTGCAAATTAACCAAGTTTGACATGACCCAGTCAAACAAACAAAGAATCATTAATCCTTGAGAAATACTGCCTTGAGGCCCGTTTTCTTTGCCCCAAATTTCAAATAACGAGTCCAGTATTGAAACATTATGAACTGTCACAGAAGAAGACAAAGCATATCCAATCCCTGCCAGAACATCAGGCACAAATTCTGGAAATAAGCCCACTAATTGATACTCCTTTATCAACAGTCTGGCCAGCAAGTCCAAGCAGGTTGTTTTGGATCTTTCAGATGAAGAGAGCACAAAAGAAATAGCACCTAATAGGAGAATAACTTCAGAAAAGAATAAAGGATCTTTTCTGGAATCAAATTGAACAGAAATGAGGGGAGAGAGGACCTCCAATACTGAATCAATGATAGCTGAAGTAGGCTTCAAGGTTTTCCTCACCCATATGTATAGAAGCCTAAACATAAGAGGATAGGACTCATATGGAATAGAACCATTTGGAGATGAAAGAATGGCAACAAGCAGCTTCACCTGGGGGTCTGCCACATGGAGCGATGTTTGAAAATTGGCAAGGATTTTAAGAGATTGCAGATGGTGAAAGCTAAAAGTCTCATGTTGAAGGGAGTCCCTGAGGTCAGCCCATGCCTGAATAATGGCTCTAGCAGATGGGGAATTAGAGTTTCTAGGATTTAATTTGCTGACAGCACCACATTTGTTCCTCAGCCATTCCTCCAAAAAGAGGGTGTCAGATTGTTTTGACATATTGTCCAATGCCAACACTGCAAAACGAGTAGTAAAATTAAAGTGAAACAGCTATCAACACTGTCATCACGTAATAACAAATTCAGATTTATAAATTTCATTTTTATAAAGTAAGAAAGCTAAATGAAAACCATGGAACGATGGTCAACCAACAATGACCAACCATCGGTAAACAAATTTTCAGACGCACACAACAATTCTATATCCACCTATTCTTTAATTAATAATTACAAACAAAACGACCAGTATGACACCTCCCTAGTTAAATCTACATTCCCAAGCGCACAAATGCCATCATGTTCTCAATACGGCTTCGCATTTTTAAACATAAATCGGAGATCGAATGAAACGTATTTTACACGAACTTTCATTGCTTTTAAAATTTAATAGATCGCTACCAGTACTTCAACTATAGTCCTCGCTCTCAGATTCAACTCTATGCTAGCAAATTCCTAAAGCTCAAAGAGCCAAACTATGCTGGATAAGTAATAATGGACAATTAACATCCTTTTATGTAAAGCATGGAACGAGGAAAGTGGCAAATGAAATGGAGTTTCACATTCAGAATGATAGACAGTGCAACTAGAAATACAAGAAAAGAAAAGAAAGCTACCGCAATTAAAGAAGCCTGGAACACAATAAGGGAGGAGGAAAAGCTAGTAGTTTCCGGCAGCAGCAGTGTCTAGTTGCCTGTGGAAATGAAAGAACAACGGCAGGTACGGAGACAGGTTTCGTTCCAAATTTTGCTGGAGACCTGCTTCCCAAGAAGGAGAGTTTGTTGAAATGATAAAAACAACCTTCGTAACACCAAAAAATGCAGGAAATTCTGCTCTGATACATCAACCATTTTGTGGCCTGGCGCCAGTACCCGAAGAATCCGACGAATTGATTACGATAAACGCCGGCGACGGAAAAACCAGAAAGATTTTTCTTCTTCAATTCATCTCCTCACTCTCTCAATGTTTATTTGAACAGAAAAATTTGTTTCCCGGAATCAATCTCTGCCTCCAAATATCATCACTATTATCCCCAAATATCACGACTGTTAAAAAAAACCAATCGGTATTATCGACGAAAATGAAAGAATCGGCGAAAAGATTAGAGGAGATGGAGAAAGTAAGTAGAGAGGCGGTGTTTGAGTGAAGATGATAGAATCTGCAGTGAAAATAGCACCATTGGACTTGGAGAAGTGCTAATGTATCTCATCAAGGCACGAATGTATCATACATCATTAAATAAAAAAAAAAAAAGATCCGTAAGACGGTAATGGGCCCTCACAAGATGAATTCATATGTTTATCGAGACCAAATTTTTCTTCAATATTTACTTCGGAATCTGTGATCGTTCTTCCCAAACAAGCCCAATATTACACGTAGGGTATTGGAGCTTCGAATTTATGTTGAATTTTAGTTTATACATTAAATTTGAGTCACTATTAATTAACAGAAAATATTTAACTGATGATTCTGCTAATAAAATATGGTAAAATTTAAAAATGTAAAAATTAATATATTAAATAATCAATATTTAAAATATTTTGATATCATCTGATTGTAAAATGATTGGATTAACATTTTTGGTTAGATAAAACTTTCAATATTAATATTAAAAAACTAAAAATGTATTTTTTAAAATTTAAAAATTCAATTAAAACTAGATATAAATTAAAAGATTATACAACTCATAATGTCCTTAAAACAAGTTCTTTTGACATAAAGGCAATTTTATTTAAGAAAAATAAAAGCGGCCCATGAGTTTTTGGACCTTGCATGATAAATTGCCTTTAAGCCACACGTGTAATTGTACTTGTTTGAATCACAATGATCAAATCTCGTGTTTGGTTTAGAAGTGGAAAGCTAGAAGTTATTTTTTTAATGTAATTTATGATTTATAAAGGAAGTATACTGAGAAGAGTTATATCTCCACTTACGTAAATGTGTTTTTATAAAATCATATCAAACAAGCCCTTACGTTTGAAATGTATAGTTTTGACCCTTATGCTTTCATAAAAACTTAGATATTAAATTGTGTTAATTAACTTTTTTTTAAATATAGAGACCAAAACCGAACTCTATCAAATGTGAAAGAACTAAAACTAGAATGGGTTAAAAGTACTTTTACAACTGCTACAAATTTCGTTGCACCTGACAACTCTTCATTTCTGCATTGGCTTGTCTTTAAATAAACTGCTGCAAACCGATAACAAAATCGCTACAAATGTTGGTGCGTCATTCCCACCACCTCACGGGAACCAATCTTCATTGTTACCGCTACTAACCTCATTTCCCATATTGTTGTCGCAAAATTGTAGCGTTTTGACTTGAAACTGCTACAAATTAACTTTTTTAGTCACGGTTTTTGTAACCGCGACAAATTAACCTTTACTAAATAGTCTTTTTTTAGTAGTGAGTATAGGGATCAAAATAAAAATATTTTGATTTTTATACTTTTAACAATTGTTGGTTTTAGTTTATACACTTAAATGGTGATAATGAACGCCATTAAATATTCTAGTCCTTATGAAATTATAGAAACCAAAGCTATATTTTTGAAATTTAATGGACTAAAATTAAAATTTATATAAGTTTGAAGAACTAAAGATTATATTAACAATGGTTTAAATCATAATTATTGTAGTTTTGATTTAAGTAAGAGGTCGAGTTTAACATTACAAAAGCATGTGCCTGTCCGGGAGTGTTTTTACACGAATTGAAATAATCTGCTTCATTTATTTAATTCGTAAATCGTAAAAGCATTTCTTTACTGTTTTTTTAAACAAGCTCTGTGCTATGTGTTTGAATTCCTTCCTTGTCCTAAATAAAAATGGCAAAAAAGTTTTTAAATTTTAAGCACTTGATAATTGAGGCAATTTTAAGAAACCAAAAGTTGTGTGTTATGCTGATGGTCCTCTACCAAGTTAATTTACCTTAGTTGCACCAGCCTTCTTGCACACTCTTTTTCTTGACTAAACCAATAGCTAAATATAAACTGTTTATATACGTTCTAGAGGCATTAAACCTATTTAGATTAATAATAAAGGCTACTGTTTTAACTAATTTACGATCTACGAGGTAAGTATATGAAATAAATTTATATTGGTTTATATATGATTGTGATTTTGTAACGACGTGACGAACATGCACATTATTTAAAACTTCTTTAGGATTTGGATTCATTCCTTCATTAGGGTGTGTTTGGTTTGAAGGGAATGTTTGGTTTGGTTGAAACAAAGGTAAAGAATCATATTTTAATGATCTATTGTTTGATTTATGAGAGAAGGGAAATGAATAAATGGTAATAATTTACTATTTAACCTTTACATATTAATTTCTTCCTTGCTCCTTGTTCTTCTGTTCAATGCCCGGTTCATAATTGATGTTTCTAACCATGAAACAGAGGTTAGCTAAATAACCAGACCGCGTATATTTTCATGATAAATTTCTTTGTTTTAAAAGGCAAATTTTCCACCTCCCTTCGTCGTGTTTGTCCCAAAAAAAAAAAAAAGAATCGTCCGCTCTCACTCACTGAAGCTACTACCGGTAAAACGGGTTCAGCCCACGGGTTGAGCTCGCCAACCCACGGGCTGAGGCGGGTTCAGGTCGCTTAAATGGCGGCCCATCAAAAAAGGGGCCAAACGAGCTGAGCCCGTTTGGCCCGCTGGTTAAGGTGGGTTGGTGGGCCAGCCCTTTTTTTATTTTTTTTAAAAATAAACCTTTTATATTGTTTAATAGAAAAAAGATGATGTTTCAATAGTTTCAAATATTATTTTAACCCTTATCATTTCATCTTAAATATATACTTACTTTGGAAATTATTGATTATGTATTGTGTTTTTGTATTTTAAATATTGTTGATTATATTTTTCAGAGATGTATTGTATTTTTCTTTCGAAAAATCAAATAGGCTTGATAAATTTTATGTAAATTTATTGTATGATTTTTTTAAAAAAATTAGTAAAATAAAAAAAGAAAAAAAAAAGTGGCGGGCGTCGGGCCTGGGCTAACAAATAGGCTAATACGTCGTGGCCAGCCCGTTTCCCAGCTGTAGTTGAAGCTGCATCTTCCATCAAAAGAACCTATGGATATATTTTTTTTTTAACCAGAAAAGTAGCGACAAATATTGCTCCTTTCACTCCTAAACATAGGAATTGGATTGGGAGTTTACTTTAATTTTAAATATAAAATTAATCTATCTTATTTTTAAAATTTATAATTTTTTTAATCAAAATATCTCTATTAATTTTACGTACGTGTGTGTGTAAAAGAGAATCGGTAACAGAGAGCTTCCCGCCTTCCACCCAACTCTTCAGTTTTAGGAAAGATGGTTTTAAGCAGGGTCTTTGCCTTTCTTCAATCCTCAGTACTGTTCCACTTATTGAATAGGGAAGAAGGTTGTCATCAAAATATAGTTTTAATATATATATATATATATGATTAAATAGTGTATTTTAGAGAAGTTAATATGAATTTATCACATATAACTATGGATTAAAATGCAAAAATACTCGTGAACTCTTACTAAAAGTGTGTTTAACACTATATCTATTTTAGATATGCCAAAATACCCATTAACATTCAAAATGGTGATAAAAATGCTAAGATTATTAAATATTACATAATAATATCACTTTTTGTGGTGGGCAATACTATTTTTAAATATACATAATCTGGATAGTATTTTTTATTGAGATAACTTTTCAATAGTTAAATTCAAAATTTTGAACCATTAAGTTTAGAGTCATACTGAATTATCTATTTTTTGTCAAATTTTCAGAACATCTCACTCTAATAAAAGAAATAGTGTCACGATCTAATGTCTAAGGTTTTAAATTTTTCAACAACTTGTGGCACTAATGAGTCATAAGTAGTTATTATTAAATCACTAAACTTATTTTTTGATAAGTGACTCTAAAGCAAGGTATTGCATTTTTAGTATTCTAATTAAGATAAAATCACTTTACAAAATCATAGACTAATCATAATTTTCCTCCCCAATTGATGCATAAATAGGTCTTCTCATATTATATTAAAGGCTCTGCACCCTGAGGAACAATTAACCACTAAGCTCTCCTAATTAATCAGAGACAATATATGAAAAATTTGTTAATTTTCTGTGGGAAAAAATTTAGTTAATTTTTTAATATTCAATAAAGAGATCTTAATTCTCAAATAATTCATAATACATGTTTAAGAGTTCATAATTAAATACCCCCAAAAAAAAATCTCTTACAAGGCTTACATAAACGTCACAACCAACCCACAACTTAACACAAAGTGTAATTATTGAAGAATGCTTAGACAAAACTCTCACCATGCCTTCTCCTTGTATTATACCCTAAGACAAGGCCTCATAAATTTAATCATGATTATCCATTTTTTTTAAAAAAAAACTTGTTGATTCAACATTTAAACAAGAGTCCCTTTTATTTCTTCATTTTGACACAATTTAAATGGACACATAGAAAATGTTGGGTTTGAATCTGAATCTCATTTAATCATGGCGAGTGGTGTTACAATTGTTGAAGAGGTTGAAACTTATGAAGATGTTGAAATATAACTGATAGAGAAAACCTCAAGAGAGGTTCAGGTACTTGCAAAAGTGAAAAAGAGATCTCAATAAGTTACGTAGTAATGAGAAAAATGAAATCGAAAAGATAAAGTTGTCGACAACAGTTTTGATAATAATATTACATTATTTCATTATGAACCAAAAAGATAAATCTGTCATGCAAAGTAGATAGAAAAGTGATTGGTAAAGATGGAAAGAAAAAAAGGAAAAGTAATGAAAATACGATTATGTTATTTCATTGTGAAAAATTATGGATTTGCAGTCTAAACATATAGAATACAAAGTATATTACATGATATATGAACACTTATATGTACAGATTTTCATAATGGTACCATGATTATGATGACATATATTATTTTGTGGTAGATGAAAAATAATTATTAGTTTGGTAGGATATGAAAACAAAAGCCTATGCATGTGACTCACTAAATAGTTGAATTTTAAGTGAAAATCCTTGAAGGATCTAACATACTATAAGTATACCCAACATTTTATATATCAATCTAAAATAATAAGTCCAATTTGACTCATAAAAAATATTGAAAAATAAATAATATTGTATTTTACTTGACTAGTAGATCAAGTTATTAATTGGTTCAATAATTTCTAAATCATAAATTTTGTTATGATGATTTTTTCTACAAAATATATTGAGTTTAATGGACTAGGCATCCTCTATTTTTATTTTATGGTAATTTTATATTGTGATTAAATTTCTGTAGATATATCATAATTATTTTCATTTTTTTTTGCGTGAGTTGCATGATGCATAAGGCAAAAAATGAGAGTATATGGAATATTTAAAATATCCGGAAAATATGATAGATGAATGCATAGTTTAGATAACAAAAAGAGATCAAATGTTTAAGAAATTATCGATGATAGTCCATTTAAGAAGATATAATCACAATAAGTTAGATTATCAGTAGGGGAGTAAAATTTGATGGCGTGATCATATGAAAAATTGAGATTAATATTATCTTCAGAGGAGAAAAGATCATGCTGCACTCTTTTTTCTTAACCAAAGTTTTGTCCCACGTGATTTTTCTAGTAAGGTTTTTAATGAGGCACTTAATATAAATTGTGCACTTTTTTCTTTTACTAGGTTTTTATCTTAGTAGGTTTATCCCAGTAATGTTTTAAGGATATACAATATCTGTTATGAATATTCAAGTGGAAGTGTTGTAAATATTTTAGAGTGTATGTCCATAAACCTCACTTCTTATGATTCATTATGCTTAAAGCCATAAATTCCATAACATTCTAATCAATGGCTTGTGAAGAGTTTTTTTATGGTTAATGCCATTATGTTTTTTTATATCTTTGTAATCTTATATTTACATTTTCATGGTTGCGCCTATAAATAGAGGTAATGCACAAAGTATTGATATATAGAAAGAGAGCTCTTTTTTATTCTCCCCTTCAAATTTCTTTCATCTTCTTAGTATCTCTATCTCAACCTTTTGTGTATTCTTTTATTTCTATTAACAAAAAAACTACTTGTTACATGGAATTATAGAACGTTTACTTACATGTTTAGGAATCTACTGAAAAAGTTTTGTGAGTGGAGTTTTATATTCATTTGTACTTAGTGATCAATCATATGCTTGTTTAAAAAGTTTATTTACTTCACAAAAACACGTTTAATAGTGTTTTTTTGTAAAATAAGATAATCTACTTCACATATTTAGCTCGACTTATGTAAAAGTACTTTTCTCTACCGCCTTCGTGCTATTCATAGCTGCCTACAGATTGTGTGTATATATATATATTGCATAAGCAGACGGAAGAGACGGGGGTGAGGACTTGAAAGTCCAAGCATAGAGCAGCCCACTGCGATTACCCACCACAGACCCCCTCCATAGAAGCTGAAAGAAAGGGAAGAGAAATTATGAAAGCCAATTATAATACCAAAGTCCCTCACATGTCGCTCATTTCCTTCTTCTCTTCCTCGCTCTCTCTGTCACCGAGCCTCTCTGCCCCACTATAATTCCTTCTTTGTTAGCTTATTAGATCACTTTGGTCCCAGCTTAATATCTCTCCAATTTCCCTCTTTTATTCGGTTGTGGATCTACCATTTCCACCTCCTATTAACTTCAATTCTGCTGGAACAAGATCTTTGGGAGCTCGAATTTCGATCGAACAATATCTGCTCTGGGTTTGAGGAAGTGAAGATTTTGATTACCGGGTCAGTCTGAGATTGGAAGTTCAGGGAATAGGAGAATATGAAAGTCCCCTGCTGTTCGGTCTGCCAAACGCGGTACAACGAGGAAGAGCGAGTTCCACTTCTGCTCCAATGTGGGCATGGGTTTTGCAGAGAGTGTCTCTCAAGAATGTTCTCGGCGTCTCCAGATACGACGCTAGCTTGTCCGAGGTGTCGCCATGTGTCCGTCGTCGGGAACTCTGTGCAGGCTCTGCGCAAGAACTATGCCGTGCTGGCTCTTATTCACTCGTCTTCGAATGTGTCCGGTTCGAATTTCGATTGTGACTTCACAGACGATGAAGAAGAAGGGGGTGATGGTGGTGAAGAGGACGGAGACAATGATGAGGACTCGGTCATGCGCCGTCGGTGTAGCCGCGGGTCCCAAACATCGAGCTCCGGCGGCTGTGGACCAGTTATAGACGTCGGAGTGCACCAAGAGTTGAAATTTCTGCGTCGGCTAGGAGAGGGGAGGAGGGCTGGTATGGAGATGTGGACAGCGGTAATTGGTGGTGGTGGTGGAAATGGACGGTGCCGACATCAAGTGGCGTTAAAGAAGGTTACGATAGTGGAGGAGATGGATTTGGATTGGATGCAGGGGCAGCTTGAGAATCTGCGTCGTGCTTCAATGTGGTGTAGGAATGTATGTACATTTCATGGGGCAATGAGGATGGAGGAGTGTTTGTGTCTTGTGATGGACCGGTGTTATGGATCAGTTCAGTCGGAGATGCAGCGCAACGAGGGCAGACTTACTTTGGATCAAGTCTTAAGGTTTTGAATTCCTTTGCAGTTCTGTTGTCAAATTTTGGCTTAAGCATTCTTTTATCATATGGGATTTTTTTTGTTGACTCATAGGAAGTGCTTTTCTAAACTTGGTAACAAGTAATTAAAAGAAACTACATTGTCTTTATACTTTAATAGTTTGAATTGATTTCTCGATAGTTGTTTGATGAATAATGCTGCAAATCTGCTGCTAGAAGTCGGATGCACTGCAAAGTGATGACATTTTAATGTTTATTTGGAGGGAAACTGACGAACTGTATCTTCGCTATTATCCTTGCTGAGGCTAGCATAGAATGTTTTGTTTAACATTTAACTCTATAATCTTGCTGCTGCCTTTGTACTTTCCTGTAGCTTTTGCGTGAAAACAAAGGAAGAGTTGAGTAATTCTTTTGGAAACAATTTTATTAGAACAAGTAAACCTATGTCTTGATTTAATCTTTTCTTATTCATATAATTTAGCTAGTTTGGTGTCAAATCAATGGAATTTGAATTCTCCCAATTGCATGCTAATTTTACATGACAATGATGAGGTAGTGACAATTAGTCTTTGCCAAATATAGATATGGGGCAGACATTGCTAGAGGGGTGGCTGAGCTTCATGCTGCCGGTATTGTTTGCATGAATCTCAAACCATCCAATCTTCTTCTTGATGCAAATGGTCGAGCAGTGATTTCAGATTATGGACTTGCTACAATTTTGAAGAAGCCTTCCTGTCGGAAGGCCCGACCAGAATGTGATAATTCCTCAAAGATCCATTCATGCATGGAGTGTATAATGCTCAGCCCACATTACACAGCTCCAGAGGCTTGGGAACCTGTGAAGAAGTCATTAAATTTGTTCTGGGATGATGCAATAGGTATATCTGCAGAGTCGGACGCCTGGAGTTTTGGTTGTACGTTGGTGGAAATGTGCACTGGTTCTGTTCCGTACGTGGAGCAACTGATTCTTTTATTCATAAATTTTCTATTTTTGTACCCAAAATTTGTATACTGTTTATATTTTAGAAATTCTTAGTGCAAGACCTTTGCTTGTGCAGTTGGTCTGGGTTAAGTACAGAAGAAATCTATCGAGCAGTTGTCAAGGGAAAGAAACTGCCACCACAGTATGCTAGTGTGGTTGGCGGTGGAATACCAAGGGAACTGTGGAAGATGATTGGAGAGTGCTTGCAGTTCAAACCAGCAAGAAGGCCTAGTTTTAATGCAATGTTAGCAATATTTCTTCGTCATTTGCAGGAAATACCACGCAGCCCTCCTGCAAGTCTTGATAAGTAAGCTGGAATTTATTGTAAACAATGATTTACATAATCGTAGTTTTATAGCATCTGATTGGGAATCCAAAAAATAGACTGTATGGTTTATATTTATATGAGTTTCCTTGTGAATGGGAGAGACATGCTCAATCTTCATTAATATTTGTTAACTGTCATAATTTTATTTCTGTCCATACAGTGATTTTGTTCAATCATCTATGTCAAATGCGGTAGAGCCTTCCCTGCAACCTGAGCCAGAAGTTCCAAGAGAAAACCCAAACCATCTTCATCGACTTGTGTCTGAAGGGGATGTTAGAGGTGTTAGGTTAGCCAGCATGACAAATTACATCTGATCTGCTTCAGCTGGCTATCATTTAGCCTCCGTCTGGTCTTACTCTCTGTTTATGATCTCTTGTTTTTGATACAGAGATCTTCTTGCAAAGGCTGCTTCAGAAAATGGTAGCAACTACCTATCTTCTTTATTGGATGCTCAAAATGCTGATGGACAAACTGCTCTTCATCTGGCTTGTAGACGGGGTAGTGCAGAACTTGTTGAAGCTATTTTGCAGTACAAAGAGGCAAATGTAGATGTCTTGGACAAAGATGGAGATCCTCCTCTTGTTTTTGCATTAGCAGCTGGATCTCCAGAATGTGTCCATAGTCTTATAAAGCAAAATGCAAATGTAAGGTCTCGGTTGAGAGATGGCTTTGGTCCTTCTGTTGCCCATGTTTGTGCTTATCATGGACAGCCAGATTGCATGCGGGTATGTTTTTTGTGCATTCCGCTCTGATTCTTATTTGTCTTTATAGAGCTGTTTTCATATAACTTTGTTGTGGAAAAAATAACAGGAGTTACTGCTGGCTGGAGCGGATCCTAACGCAGTGGATGATGAAGGAGAAACTGTACTGCATAGAGCAGTTGCCAAAAAGTACACAGACTGTGCTCTTGTGATATTGGAAAATGGAGGCTGCAGATCCATGGGCATCTTAAATTCAAAGAATCTGACGTAGGAATTCATATCCATTCATCACTTCTTGTTCTTTTTTGGATCAAATCCAGCACTCATCTTTTGAGCTTAGGATATGCATGTTGAGTAGTCCAATTTACAATAATTTTAACTAGCTGCTGAAAAGTATGTTAACAGCCTTTATATTATAGTGTGGTGTGAAAAAACGTGTGCTCAAGTTATGTCATCTTCTTTGGCTCATGTGGTGTCATAATGAGTTATTTTTTGTAAAACAATGGCTTTAGATGGTAATCTATGTTGGACAAGAGCTGGTTAGGGTTTTGTATTTAAATTAGCATTAGGATTTTACCAGGTGGATTAAGCCCTTAAGGGTAGACATTTGGGAGTTTATTCACCATAAGTTCTTTTGGGATTTATAAGCACACACATGTGGTATAACATGGCCATGATCACATGAGCATCTCAATTATCACAATTATAAATTAGTTATGAAGAAGAGGAAAGTTTGAATAGGATCATTAACTCACAATGTTACATTCCCTAGTGTGTCTATTTATATTAATAGTAGTTTGAGCATGTCAATTTTCACAATTATAAATTAGTTATGTAGAAGAGGACAGTTTGAATAGGATCATTAACTTACAATGTTACGTTCCCTAGTGTGTCTATTTATATTAATAGAAGTAGTTCAAGTACAAGAGTAGAATAAATAATACAAGCCCAGCCCACTAATTTATGACATGCATACATTTTTTATGGCTATAGGACTGGATCAAAATTCGGGCATTGTGAGGCCCAATTGGGGTTAACCCTCCTTATGGCATTTTCTGCATTCATACAAACTTGAAATTAAGACCTTGTGCTTAAATAGTCAAAATCAGTTATAGTAGGACCAACACCAGTTGGTAACATGCATATTTTAATCCAGCAGTTATACGATTCCAAGTGCTGCTTCTAATGATCCCCTCATTTATAGTTAATGCATGTTGCTAGTAAATTTCCTTGGGAGTCATGCTATAATTTGTTGGATTGTTTAACTTCATTGACACAAATGTGGAAAAGAGAATCTGTTCAAGCATTTTTCCTTTGATTTGATTCCACTTTCAGCAAACTGAGGGATTTTTGTGTTTTTAGATTCCCAAGGTGACTTGTACTTAATTTAGTTTCTCGAGCTTCAGTATAGCCTTTGGCTTGGGTACACTTCACTAGCCTGCTGAGCACTAACCAATAGTGAAACTATATTCCTTCACTTCTTAGGCTTTCAACGGCCCAAGCTATGAGCTTGTTCTGCATGTTTGGGTTTCAAATTTTTATAGCAGTATCAGATGGATGTTGGAGACAAGATTCCCTTTGGGAATTTAGTCTGTTTCTTTGGCTGTTTGGCATAAAATGCTTTCTAGTTACTGTGACATTGATGTTGAATTTGAACATGTCTTTGTCTAAGTCTCATGAAAACATGAACATCTGTTCTCTCTGATTTGGATTTTGATGTTACAGGCCACTGCACTTATCTGTGGCAACGTGGAATGTGGCTGTTGTGAAGAGATGGGTGGAAATTGCAACTTCTGATGATATTGATGAGGCAATTGACATTCCAAACCCTATTGGCACTGCACTGTGCATGGCAGCTGCTTCTAAAAAGGACCATGAAATTGGTATCTGGAAACTGGGATTATTGCTTGATAGTGATTTAAAATTTATATGTTTATTTTATAGACCTGTAATTATTTCCTATTTAAATGCAATCCTTTTTATTTACTGCAAATTGTGTTTCCTTTGAATCGATTAATGATGTTCCTTGATGCTAAGGAGGGCCTTACGACAGATAAAAGGGTTAAGACGTAATAACGGCATCTGTTTTATGGAGTTAAAGCCATTCATCTTTAACCACCAAGCTGCAATAGAAAGTCAAAGAGCCTCAATTTGTTTCAAAACATTTGCAGAATATCATATAATACTTTAAGGCTTTGCACAATCAGGAAAGCTATTTTGTAATAAATTGTGTCATATTAGGGAAACTGATTGAGCATGCATAATTTTCATCATTTGGGTACAATTCGCTGTTGAAAAGTGACCTTGATGGACACCTATATGTGTTGGAAAACTCTTGTATTGGTATATATCCCCCATTGTTGAAATTTTTAGACTCATGGTTTCATCCACTTTTGGATCCTGACAAAAGGGACCTCTGATTTGCCGGATCTGATGGGCATTCTCAACTCCTTTCATAGTTCTTGCTACATTCAATGCTTGCACTTGTACAGAAATTCAGCAATGACATCTTTGTTTTAGAAAGCTAAAGAATAAAGATCTTGTCAGTTTCTCACCTTTTCTTAATTATCGAGTGGCTGCATCATGTTTCTAGAATATATGATGTGCAGCTTTAGTAGAACATTGGACATGTTTTTGAACATTGGAGGGTTTCCTTTGTTATGAGTTTAAAAAGATATGAAGGGAGAAAGTGGCTAATGTGCCATAGCAATTCCCAGTATCTGCAGTGTATCTTTGTTTTTAGAGATGTGATAAAATATGGTATTCGTATCCTTAGTTTGGTTTTCTGCTCACATTTTTTAAAGGGTTTGCTATCTCAGATATGCAACCAGATTGTCTGCTCTGCTGCCTTTTTTAGGGCTTGTTTGGCAACCCAATCTAAAACCTAGGTTTGGTTTCAAAACATAGGTTTTACCTTAAAACCGAGGTTTTGTCCAAACAAATTTTTTTTACCCAAAAGCTATTTTGGTTACAAAACCGCAGTTTGAAACCTAGGTTTTCTCTTTCCTACTTTTTCCTCTTTCTTCTTTCGTACTTTCTCTCTTTCTCTTTCTTACTTTCTTCTTTCCTACTCACTTTTTTGTCTCGGAATCCGTAAAAGGTAATAACTTCCCAAACATAAATCACTTTTCAAAACCTAGGTTTTGCCTCGGAATCTTTAAAAGCTATTTTCCAAAACCTAGGTTTTGCCTCGGAATCTGTAAAAGCTATTTTCAACCTTACATCCAAACAAGCTCTTAAAGACTTTTTTTTAATGTTTCATGCTTGTCTCTTCATTTGTATAATTATCTTCTTTCTTCATATTAATTCTTTTCCTATAAAAATAAATAAGGAATATCATAAGTAGTTCTCTTTGTGAAAATCACTCCTTTATCTAAATGAGTATGAAATAAGATAAAGTGGTTTAGGGAGAATGACGCTTAGGTTCTAAAAGATGAATTGAATGATAGTCAAGTCCCAAAAAATTTTGGTCGAAGATGAGTTGCAAATATCAATTTAAACAACTGCAAATATTGGATGGAGTCTCAGCTGTTAATTAGTCATTTAAATATTATAGGCCATTCCTCTAATTACAAGTGAGATTATCATATTTGTAGCCGTCTAAATTGATATTTGCAACTTATGTTTTCGCAAAATATTTTGGGACTTGCTGCTATTTAATTCATTTTTTTGAACTTAATTATCATTCCCCCAATAGTTTTCAATTGTTGATGATCTAAATCATTGCAAGTTAGTTGAAATCTCTATATCTAATTGAAAGTGTGAAGATGAACATTTCCTTTGAAGTGAGAAAGAAAGTGGTAGGCTTTACAAAGTGATAACTGTTGCCTGACTTAGCTAATTATTCTTCTCTCTATCTCTATCCTGTGTTCTCGTATGTCTGATTCCTGAACAGTTTTCTTGGGTCAATTGCATCATATTTTTACACAAGTTTGTTTCTGTTTGAATTTTATGACATGTCTTGTAATTTCTGGTGTTGTGGAGCTAAACAATTTTATTATGCTGCAACGAAATCTAAACTTTAGATGCTAAAGTGCCTTTTCATTTTATAAGCTTTTGCATTTTTACCTGTACTTGATATACTTGCCATTTTTACCTGTAGTTAATAGACTTGCCATTTTAAAAGTTTGAGCGTTTTTACCTGTAGAATGGAGGCTTTGGTTTGTGATATATTGGATGGTATAACTACTAACCTAATGCTGGTTGCGTTTGAAGTATGTCATTGAGTTTCATGACTCAAGCTGTCCTGTTAAACACCCATCTTATATCCACCTGTTAAATAGTTCAACCCAATTATGAGATTGTATGAAAAACCAATTGTGCTGTCTCTTCTGTTCATTACACTAGTTGGATAATCTGCTGATTTTTTTTGTTCCTGCCAAATGTAGAGGGCAGAGAATTGGTGCAGATATTGCTTGCCGCAGGAGCAGATCCATCTGCTCAAGATGCACAGAATGGGCGGACAGCTTTGCATACAGCTGCTATGACCAATGATGTTGAGTTGGTCAAGGTAAGTTAATAATTGGTAATTATTGATATCTTGATAGTAGTTCATGTGTACACATCTTATAATTGTTTGTTTCTGGGTGTTTTGAGTAGGTTATTCTTGCTGCTGGTGTTGATGTGAACATACGCAATGTGCACAACAGTATACCTCTTCACTTAGCTCTAGCTAGGGGGGCAAAGTCATGTGTCGGATTGCTTCTATCTGCTGGTGCTGATTGTAATTTGCAGGTTTTTCATTCAAGGCTTGACATCCCTCGTCCTTGTATTGTTTGATAAATGAAGATGGTGCTTTCGGGGATGGATCCAATGTTTTTATTCTTTGTTTAATTTTTACCTTTCTGATTTATCATGGCTGTTTATGTTTGTCTGTTTGATCTGAAACTGGTCTTCATTATATACAACTTACTCATCATTGAGTTGAATCTCCACAGCTGCCCCTCTTTGTTTCTAAGTCATTCAAGTGTAGTGATTTTTGAACAAGCAGTGTCTTGATATTTTTTACAGCCTTCAAGTTGGTTGAATGTATGATAAATTTGTCACATGAATCCCTACAAAAATTCAAAAGAAAGAATATGCTTAGAAAGGCATGTAATGGAATGTCAAACCCGTTTCCCTTTGTTAATATAACATGCTTCTATGTAGGAGTGGGTTGTGAATTATTCAAAAGAAAGAATATGCTTAAAAAGGCATGTAATGGAATGTCGAACCTGTCTCCCTTTGTTAATACAACATACTTCTATGTAGGAATGGGTTGTGAATTATATGATAAGTGGATATATCTGGAGTTTATTGCTTTTTATTTAGCATGGATTAAAAATTTTACTCTGAGGAAGATGTTTTTTGTTATCAATTTTGATCATTGCCTGATATAATTCTCAATTTTTTTTTATTATAAGTGGTTTGAATGATGCTTTCCTTATTAAGCCTTAAACTTGATTAATGTGCTGGAAATACTTGAGGATTGACGGCCTCCTGTCTTTTGGAAGGAAAACCTTGTTATTATCCTTGTGATTGCATATTCTGATACTGATTATTTTGTATCAGGATGATGATGGGGACAATTCTTTCCATATAGCGGCAGAGACAGCAAAAATGATTCGCGAAAATCTTGATTGGCTCATTGTGATGCTAAGAAATCCTGATGCTGATGTTGAAGTGAGAAACCACAGGCAAGTAGTTGCAAAACACTTCCATTTTTCATTATATATGCATATATATGACACAAATAGACACACGCATGCAGATGTATGAAGAACTTGTCAAATATTGTGAAACTGAAACTCCTAATGATTGATGGCTAGATTATTTTAACATCTTAACGAGAGAGTGCCAATGCATGACTGTAACTAGTGGTTATATTTTCGTGACAGTGGCAAGACACTACGTGATATCTTAGATGCCCTTCCTCGAGAATGGGTATCTGAAGATCTGATGGAGGCACTTGCCAATAGAGGTGTTCATCTATCTTCAACAATGTATGGGAAGTTATCTGTTTCTGCTATTATTTTTTATTTTGAGGATATAATATATGTTATCACTTCGGATTTGTGTGATATATATTATAATATGTTTATTTCTGAATGTATTTAGATTTGAAGTGGGAGATTGGGTGAAATTTAAAAGAACTGTCACAACTCCAACATATGGGTGGCAGGGTGCTAGACAAAAGAGTGTTGGCTTTGTGCAAAGCGTTCCTGACAGGGAGAATCTCATTGTGTCCTTTTGTTCTGGAGAGGCTCGTGTTTTGGCTAGTGAAGTTGTAAAAGTCATTCCATTAGACAGGGGCCAACATGTACAGCTCAAAGTAGATGTGAAAGAGCCCAGGTTTATTTCACATAGATGCTACATTATGATGTGTGCGCATGCACGTTCGCAATTTTATGTACATGTACTTGTATTACTAGTGCTCAATGTGTGGTCATAACTTAAGCTTTGTCAGTTATGCAAAAAATCTCTCAAGTTGTTCTTCATGCATTAGACATACTTATCCTCGTGGCAAGCTCTTATTTTATGAAAAACATAAAAGTAAAATAGAAAAGACCATATGTGACTTGACTTGTTATTTAGTGCCTCCTGCATTTCACAAGTTCCTAATTCTCGCTGCCATTCTTTTCCCTACCCTGCTAATAACTGATTATCTGTGTTAGGTTTGGTTGGCGTGGACAATCACGTGACAGCATTGGGACAGTTTTATGTGTTGATGATGATGGGATCCTCCGTGTAGGGTTTCCTGGAGCATCTAGAGGATGGAAAGCTGACCCATCCGAGATGGAACGGGTTGAGGAGTTCAAGGTTGGAGACTGGGTTCGTATTCGCCCCACTCTTACATCTGCAAAGCATGGATTAGGGTCTGTGACACCAGGAAGCATTGGTATAGTATATTGTATCAGACCAGACAGCAGTCTCTTAATTGAACTGAGCTATCTGCCAAATCCATGGCATTGTGAACCAGAAGAGGTTGAGCATGTTGCTCCTTTTAGGGTAAGAAAAATGTAGATTTCCACTTTTCTTTCACTAAAAATTTGTTGTTATTGTAATTAGTAGTGTCTAACAAATTTTTGATATTGCAGATTGGTGATCGAGTTTGTGTGAAGCGATCTGTTGCGGAACCTAGATATGCTTGGGGCGGGGAGACACATCATAGTGTCGGAAGAATAAGTGAGATAGAGAATGATGGTTTATTAATAATTGAGATACCAAATCGTCCCATACCATGGCAGGCTGATCCATCTGACCTGGAGAGGGTGGAAGATTTCAAGGTGGTGGTCATTCCTGCTGTTTGTTGTTTGCTGACACTTTAATTTTATGCTTCCAACTATCTATTGCTAGATCCATAGTATATAATATTTTTCCCATCACTAATTTATCTATTTTTGCTGAGACAGGTTGGAGATTGGGTCAGAGTGAAGGCTTCAGTGTCTTCTCCAAAGTATGGATGGGAGGATGTTACAAAGAGCAGCATTGGGATAATTCATAGCTTGGAGGAGGATGGGGATATGGGTATTGCTTTTTGCTTCAGGAGCAAGCCTTTCTGTTGCTCTGTCACCGATGTGGAGAAGGTTCCCCCCTTTGAGGTGGGACAAGAGATTCATGTGATGCCATCAGTTACTCAGCCTCGGCTTGGATGGTCAAATGAATCACCAGCATCTGTTGGTAAAATAGTGAGAATTGACATGGATGGGACTCTAAATGTAAGCCAATTTAGTTTTTTTTTTACAAATCTAGCACCAGATATTTCTAGCTAACTAACCGAACTAAAACTTGGTGTGTGATCCAAAATGATAGCCAAATGGGACCTTGGTTTAAGTAGAGGTATTTTGCAATAATCATACAAGTCACGTAATGATGTTCATGTAGAGATAGGCATTCATTTTGTTAAAAGGCAATAAATAGAGCTGTATGACTTCACCTTGGAAATAGCCATTCATTAGAGCTATTACTGCTTTGCTTATATCCTTGCAGACATTACTCTCTCTCTCTCTCTCTCTTCCCTTGTGAGAAAATTACGTTGACTAAAATATTGATCACTTCTGAAATAAGAAATAAGGAAGATTTGCAGTGGCTAGGTTAACTGAATTTATCCCAAAATTACTAGACTCGAGATTCTGCTATTCTTCACAGGTCAGAGTTACTGGCAGGCAGAACTTGTGGAAAGTTTCTCCTGGAGATGCAGAACGACTTCCTGGATTTGAAGTTGGTGATTGGGTACGCTCAAAACCAAGCCTAGGAAACAGACCAAGTTATGACTGGAATAGTGTTGGAAAGGAGAGTATAGCTGTCGTGCACAGTGTACAGGATTCTGGATACTTGGAGTTGGCTTGCTGTTTTCGTAAAGGGAAGTGGATCACTCATTATACAGATGTTG
>JANTPZ010002335.1:0-23822 GCA_025593235.1 Vachellia pachyceras
TCCAGGCTTGCACTATATAAATGTAAACAAATCTAAATTTAGGGAATCACCTTCTACAGGAGCATTTTCTGGAATAGCAGGTTGTACACCTTCAATAGCAAGCCAGTGGCAAGTAACTACAGTATCAAGTGGTGCTTTTGGTAATGGAGCTTCAATAACCTATAGTGCATAGGGTTAAAAAATTTAGCATGTTGCTGCACCATATCAAGTTTAAATGCAATTATAGTAACAAGGATGCAGTAGTTCCTTACATCTTTTAAATCTACATCCTTGTCATCTATATAAAACAAGTCTCTGTCTCCAACAGCTCTTTTGAACCGTAAAGGACTGCCAGAGGCAAATCCATATACTGGCTGCCATATAAAAAATGTCAAAATAAGATTAGAGACCCAAGGAAAATAACTATTCTCCATAATATGCATCAATTTATATGGCAATAGCAAGTATTACTTAGTCACCTGTGCTAATCATAGAATTTAGTTATAGCTTAGCAAAGACCCTGATACTCACATTCATAAGATCACTATCATAGGATATATAATGTAATGAACCAACACTTCCCCATCCCCTGAAGGAGGCATCCAGGGGGCCAAAAATAGCAATAATCATATAAAGATATAATTCCACAGCTTCCAGATACTACTACTCAATCAGAAGAGACACCTCTATCAATTTCCACCCAATTGGCTCCCGGTTACATCAATGAGCTATTGTACCCAACAGATAGTTGCTTATATGAAGACATGATATATATATAAAGAAAATGTTAGGATTACCCCTAAAGTAAATTCAATGAGCTTATCTTAATCATTTAATGTTGAGTATGGTTTTGCTTGCTGATGAAGCAGTCCTCATAAAACTGTCATCTGACTAACATTAAAAGCTTATGCATGGAAACAACCTAATTTGACAGTTGTTTCCATATGTCCTATTATTGTCTAACGCAAGGGTTGTAAAATGCCCCACTGGATGGAATTCGGGATTAAGGCTCTTTATAAAATTGAAACAAACGGTTGGTGAGTATGAGAAGCAATACATCTAGAATATATTTAGCAACATCCACTTCCTTCCAGTAATAACATGAAGGAGATGAAATGTAAATATTAACTTTCAATCTGCTAATGAAATTCGGCCCAAAACACCAAATAATACACAGTTTTATTGCCTCCCTGCATCAGTCATTGAGTTTGGAAAGGACAACTTTCAGACAACCATATCCAAGGTGGAAACAAGTACATAATATCTAAAAAAATATCTTAAAAAAAACAGAAAACTGCTCCAAAAACCAGCCACTTAAATACTTAAGTACTTACTTCAACATTTCTCAAGTTGAGTGCACAATCAACATCATCTGCTGTTAATGTTGTTCTCCTTGAATGACAGATGCATTTGATTGCTTCCTGTGTTTCATATAAAATGTGTTAAAATAAGGTCCTCCTCGAACTCAGCACAATTTTATTAACTGTATGAACTATCTCCTCCACTATTCAGGAGTTAGTCAGCATAATTATAACTCCCGTTATCCTTTCTACCTCCAAAAGATGTAGCCAAAAAGAAAACAAGATACGCTTCTCACAGCATGTTTTATAGTTAGAACCATTCTATTCAAATTTATTTTCTCAATTAATTAATGAAACAATACAATATGCTTATTCTAATCAACCAATCAATTTATCTATTAAAATCAACACAAGCCAGACATCTGCCTCTATTTGTTCTTCTTGAAGTCAGGGTACAAAAGCTACTGTACATCTCAAAGATTGATATTGAATCTCTAATCCGCCCACTTCATAACAAAAAGACTAATACAAAAAGGAATGAAGAGATAGGGGTTGAACAAGGTTGCAGTTTTCTTTCTCCACTAACGAGTCAAGGGAAATCATTATGTTATGGAAATTATTGGAACTAATTTGCAATGATAATTTTCCAAATACCATAATGTAGAATCCAATGTTAGTAATAAAGAAGAACTTTAAATAGATAAGAAAGAATAAGAAAGAGAGGGTGTCGCTACAATATGAAACCACCTGCATAATCTCTCGCATTTGGCATTCCACATCAGGAGCCAGAGAAAGGGCAACATCGGGGAACAAATTATTGATCCCAATGCTTTGGGCAATCACCTCTATTGTCTCTTTGGGAACAATGCTCATGTTCTTCTGACGATGAGTGATAAATTTAGGAACCGCAGGTTGGAAGAATAAACCTTGCGAAGAAAATCGTTTCCTGACAAGCAGAAAAAGGAGAAATAATGACACGAATTAAAACACAGCAACTGAAGAGTACAGAAAGAAAATCAATTCTCCCCGTTTTATTACCAAGGCGAGTAAAAGGTCTTTGAATTACTGAAATTTTAACACGAACACACAGTAGATAAATTACCCCCCCGGGGGGGGGAATCTCCTTCTGTGGTCAGTTTTCTTGGCAACCACACAAAATCGGTTTTGGGGGGGATGAAGAAGTGGAGCAAATGATTCATACAGATAAAGGAAGGTAAGGCAAAATTCCTAAATGGAAAGGAAGACTGAAAACGAATCACAGACCAGTTTGTAGTAGCTTTCCGTGATGCAGATAGCTGCTGGCGCTGGCGCTTCTTCACTGTCAGAGCTCGACGCTGAAACTGATTTAATTCGAGCGGGAACGGAGGATCCAGATAAGCAAGGTGGACGACAAGACGGGCAGCTTAATCATTTTCCGGTTTTCACCGTTTGCAGAGGCACAACACGAACCGAACGTACAATCTTTCGCTCTGTAATTATTACTCCGTGTCCTTGTTTCTGGATCCGTTTCGGAAAACGGTGGAGAAATACTTATAGGCTTATTCACACAAGTCGAGACAAATATATGGAGAAGATTATCTCATTTTACAAAAAAACACTGCTGAACATGCTTATGACTATAAGTCAAACGTTGCCAAATAAGCACAAAATCAGTTTTGTCTGAGTAATCCAACTCGGTTAAAATCAGTTAATAATAATAATAATTGGTATTTTTTTAAGTGTGCTCTTAAAAGATGATGACAGTGTTAAAATTACGTAAATCGATATAAATATGTGAGGGACATTATAATGTGCATTTGAACTCTTCATAAACTCGGTCAAACAGGGTTAAAATAGTTAAACATGCATTCAACACACACAAATGTAATCTTATAAAAAAAGATTAAATCAGTTTAAACCTTAGGATGCTATAAAAATGTTGGAGGGAATACTTAAGCCTCATTTGGGATTATGGTCCCAAACCTAGTTTTTGTGGTAAAATTTAGGTTTGAAACCTAGGTTTTTAAAAAGTTATTTTCTTGTCAAATCATACACTCCCTCATTATAAATTTTCCATTTCCTCTTTTTTTCCTTTTTCCTACTTATTTTTTGACTTGAACTCTGTAAAAGTCAATGACTTCTTAAACACGATCATATTTCAAAATTAAGGTCTTACCTTGAAATCCGTAAAAGTTATTATCCTAAATCTATTCTCCAAAATCTAGATTTTACCTCAAACTCCATAAAAATTATTCTCAAACGAACTTCTAAACGAGCTCTTAACATGGTATCTAATCGGAGAATTGACTTTGATCCAAAATATTTCCAACTTTTACCTTTTTTTTAATTGGAGCTTGGGGTGGTAGATTCAAACCTCTCGTGTCAATGTAAATCCCACTCCATGACTTCTTCATCAGTTGCATGCGGCGCCTTTTTAAAGGAAAGTAAAAAAAAAAAAATATATATATATATATATAAAGTCCAAACTTAATTCTCAAAAGCTCTATTTTTTCATAAAAAGAAAGAGTTGGCAACTGTATTTTTCTCTCATCTGTGAGAGTTTTCTCTCTCCACTGTGAGTGCTAGTTACGGCGTGATTCGTCGAGCACGAAAGTTAGTTACGGAGGCTATTGACGCAAGTGCCGGGTGGTTACGGTAGAGCTCATTGAGTGTGATCCGTCACCCACTGCGACAGAGAAAAAAGAGTGATCTACACATTACTCATCGTAATAGTGTATAACGACGAGGCTTAAGGAAGAGAAAATGGAAGAAGGATGTACGAGTGAAGGAATGATGAATCGTACAGGGAACCAGAAGGTTGATCTAACGTGGTGAACGAGCGAATAAAGGAGAACGAAAGGAGGAGCACTGGTAGGGAAACTGATTACAGAGAAGAGTTATAATAGAGCAGTAACTATACAAATGATTCGAAAATGATGGAATCTAATAAAGAACGGGGAATCTAATAAAGATATGGAGATAGCTCAGGTTGATAGTAACGCATTCATTTTTTAATTTCGACGCAAGGAGGATTATCTAAGGATCCTGAGGGGAAGACTATGGTCGATCCAAGGATTGTTGTTGAATATCCAACCATGGAAGGAATTCATGACCTTCAGAGAGGTAAATTTCGACTTAGCACCTTTCTGGATTCAGTTCCATGAACTGCCACCGGAAGGAATGGAGGCAGAGAATGCAATGACACTAGGGTCAGCAATAGGAGAGGTAATGATGGTGGAGAATCCAAGAAGAGGACAGCTGCTAACTAGAAGTTTTTTAAGAGCAAGAGTGATAATGTTAGGGTCAGCAATAGGAGAGGTAATGATGGTGGGTGAATCCAAGAAGAGGACAACTGCTAACTAGAAGTTTTTTAAGAGCAAGAGTGTTAGTAGATCTGAAGAAACCTTTGGTGTCAAGCATGTGGACGGTTGACCGAATAACGAACCAATAAAAATCAAGATCAAGTATGAAAGGCTGCAGAATTTCTGCTTCAAGTGTAGAAGACTAGGCCACGACCAAAAACATGGGTCCAAGCTACTGTCTGTGATGGAGAGGATGAGGGAGAAATCAAAGAATTTGGGAACTGGCTGAGTGCCCAAGTTGCCAGATCCTTAGATGAACAGTTAAAATGCTATAAAGAGGTTGGGAGGAGTTTAAAGGGATATCAGAAGGTACCAGAAAACAGAAGGAGAGAATAACAGAAAGCAGCAGTGAAAGGAAAGGGAAGGAAAGACACAGTGATGAAATGGATACTTGTAAGCAGACGCAAGTAGGGGTAATAGAGAGATTGACAGATAAAGGGGAAGGGCGAGTTAATATGAAATACAGAAGAGAAAAGAAAGGAGATGAGGAGGAAATTGAAGGCAGTCAAGTGAAAAAAACTGAGACACAAGAGAAAGAAAAAGCTCGGGATGGCAGTAGAAATTAGAAGCAGAAGGGTCAGGAATACATGTCAAAAGAAATAATTCCCTACGAGGGGATAGTCCCTGTGGAAGAGGTAACAAAGGAATTTGAAAGAATAAATTTTAAAAGGGAAAGGTATGAAGAGGAGGAGGAGATGCTAAGGAAGAAGCGAAGAATGGAGCAGGATGAAGACGAAAACATTAATTTGCCTCGGCGGAAGGTGGGGGAAATAGATCACCCTGGAAGAATGTGAGAAATGCAAAAAGGCAGGGAAGGAAGTATCAGAAGGGTAGGAAAATAGCTGATAAACACACAGAAAATGTTCTGGAATGCAAAGAAGGAGAAATTGATGACATGGCAATACTTTTATTTAAATGCTTTGGTGGCCTCAAACAGCCACCAAGGAACCATAAAGGTCATAAGCTGAAGTTGCCAATGCCTGGGAAGAGCCTCGACAATGAAAACGTTAAGGGAAGAAACTTTGAAGCACAAACCTTTAATAATCTTCCTAATGGAAACAATAATGAGAGGGAATCAGTTATATAGATTGAAAAGGAGGTGTATGATGGAAGAGGAATTCTATGTGGACCCAAGGGGAAGAGGTGGATAATTAGCATTGTGGTGAACCCAGGAAATAACAGTTAATATTTGGCACCACTCTGAGAATATTATACATGTGAGCCTTCATTCAAGCGTAGTAGAACTGCCTAACTACCTAACACTAGTCTATGGGGCCCCGAGAGTAGAAGATAATATGAAGGTATGGGATAAAATAAAGAGCATGGCAACTGGGATAGAAGGCACATGGTTGTGTGTGGGAGACTTTAATGATATGTGCTCTGTAGATGAAAAAATGGGAAAACTGCCAATGAATGTGAATAGAATGATAAACTTTTAGTTGGTGCTAGCTGATTGCAACTTGTTGGACCTGGGGTTTCAAGGTGCAAAATTTACTTGGAACAACAAAAGGCTTGGAAGCGACCATGTGAAGGAAAGAATTGACAGGGCTGTTGCAAATATAGAGTTCATAGTAGCTTTTCAGAATGCTTTGGTAACTCATATTAAGCCGATAAGCTCAGACCACCATATGCTGATAATTGACTACAACTTTATAAGTGTGAGGAAAACCAGAACATTTAGATTTGAGGCAGCCTGGATAGAGCATGAGGACTTCCTGAAAGTAGTGAAGAAGGGATGGGACATCAGGGGATAGGTACAAGATAATAAGGTGGAGGAAATAGTGAAGAGGTTGAAGAATTGAAGAACTGTGAAAGGGGATTAATAAAATGGAGTAGGGAGACTTTTCCTAATGCCAAGAGGTTAATTGAAAAATTAACAGAAAAATTAGAAGAATGCAACAAGGGAGCAATGACGGATAGCAGTAAGGAGATGTTAGAAAGAATCCTGAAAGAAATTGAGCAAGCATGAGAAAAGGAAGAGTGGCAAATATCAAGGGTAAATTAGCTTAAGTATGGGGACAGAAACACAAATTTCTTCCACACAAGTACTATACAGAGGAGGGTAAGAAATAAAATCACAAAGTTGAGAAGAGAGGATGGGGGTGGTGGGAAGAGGAAGTGGAGATAAATACGGCTTTTACTAATTTTTACACAGAATTATTTACCTCAGCAGGAAGAAGGGAAATAGAGGACGCTATAGGTTTTATGGAAAAGGTAGTTACAAGGGAGGACAACTTACTCCTAGAGAAAGAAGTATTAGTGGAAGAAGTTAAGGAGGCTGCATACCAGTTGAATGGAACAAAGGCTCCTAGACCTGATGGCTACTTAGGGTGCTTTTACCAGGTGGCATGGGGAGAAATAAGGAGTGAGGTATTTGAAATGGTGAGAGAGTTCTTTGGCAAAAAGGCAAGCTTGAAGGCAACAAACAAGACAAATGTCGTATTAATACTGAAGGTGGAGAGGGCTGAGAAGGTAGGGCAATTTAGACCTATTGGCCTAGGTAACTTTGTATACAAGATTATATCAAAGATCTTGGCTAACAGATTGAAAAACCTGATGAAGAGGGTGATCACAGAAAATCAAAGGGCCTTTGTAAAGGGGAGGCTAATTCAAGATAATATAATTATAGCACATGAAGCCTTTGATTACCTTAAAAATAGGAAAAAGGGAGGGAAAGTGGAGATGACAATAAAAGTGGACATGAACAAAGCCTATGACAGATTGGAATGGCGATTTATTCAAGCTGTAATGGAAAAAAGGGCTTTGGAGAAAAATGGATTGGCTGGATCATGGAGTGCATCCGTTCAGTGAGTTTGAACCTTATGGTGGCAAGATAGAAAATATCATATATAAGGATGGAAGGGGGTATAAGGCAAGGGGATCCATTATCCCCATACATTTTTATAATGGCACCAGATGTGTTGTCAAAGATGGTGCAATGGCATGTTGATAATGGCTAACTAAGAGGCATTAAACTAGCAAGGAGATGCCCAACTTTATCACATTGTTTTTTTGCGGATGATGTTCTTTTCTTCATTAATGCAAAAAAGGGTAATGGTAGAAGATTGAGAAGTATTTTGGACTGTTATTGTCATGCATCAGGACAGGAGGTCAACATGGAAAAATCATGTGTATACTTCTCAAAGAATGCCAGTGATGAGGTGAAGCAAAGGACTTATGAAGAGATAGGCATCACAGCAACTGAAAATCTTGGAAGATATTTGGGGCTACTAACGATATGGGGAAGGTCAAAAAGTGAAGCATTATCATATGTGAAGGGGAAAGTTAATGGAAAGCTACAAGGATGGAAGCAGAAGCTGCTAACTTTTGCTGGTAGGGAGGTAATGATTAAGGCTGTAGCTAATGCAATTCCAAATTTCCCTATGACTTGCTTCAAGTTCCCAAAAAAGACATGCAGTGAGCTTGATAGCATGCTGTCTAATTTCTAGTAGGGACAAAAAGGGGATGAGGGGAGGATACATTGGAAGGCTTGGGAAACAATGACCAAAATTAAGAATGAGGATGGCATGGGATTCAGGAGTTTGGAGTTGTTCAATAGAGCTCTGCTGGCAAAGACAGCATGGAGGCCAGTACATGAACCAGATGCTATGTGGGTAAGGATACTAGAAGGCCTCTATTTTCCAAACAATCAGTTTATGGAGGTTGGTAAAGGAAACAAAGCATCATGGGGATGGACAAGTATCCTGGA
The DNA here is from genome assembly GCA_025593235.1 of Vachellia pachyceras. Taxonomy (NCBI): domain Eukaryota; kingdom Viridiplantae; phylum Streptophyta; class Magnoliopsida; order Fabales; family Fabaceae; genus Vachellia; species Vachellia pachyceras. Next base: position 8,331 of record JANTPZ010002335.1, read on the forward strand.
AGGGAGGGAGCTACTGAAGAAAGGATTAGGAAGGAGAATAGGAGATGGGAGGAGAGTAAAAGTTTTCAAAGATAGATGGGTACCATTGATGCCTGGATGGAGAATTGAGGTGAATGAGGTGGAAGATGGCATAAAAGAGATGTTGGTATCAGATTTAATAGAGGAAGGGAAATGGAAACAGGACAAATTAAATGGTATATTGCAGGAGGAAGAAATTGATCGCATAAAGGGTGTTCAATTACCCAAGGGGAGCAGAGAAGATGGTTATGTCTGGATTTACTCAAAGGATGATGGTTAATCAGTCAAGTCAGGGTACAACGAGGCCTTAAAGAGAAGGGAAGATGCAGGAAAAAATAAACGGGGATGCTCTTATCATCCATCAAAGAAGCTGTGGGAGGCAATATGGAAAATCAAAATGCCTCCGAATGTGGTGTAGTTTATGTGGAGAGCTGTGTCAGGGGCAATGACAACCAAGGAGGCATTGTATAAATGCAAATGCTCTAGAACTCCCATGTGTGATTTATGTGGAGAGGGAGTAAAATCAACTGAACATATGCTGTTTTTCTGTTCATGGGCTAAACAATGTTGGCTTGGCTCACCAATGACAGTTAAAATTAAGGAGGAAGGGATGGGCAAAATAAATATGTGGATTGAGGAGTGGATAGTCAGTAAAGATAGTCCTGATGATGCAACAATGGCCTTCTTTGCAGCCTTGTGTTGAGGGATTTGGAAGATGAGATATAGAGTAGTGTTTGAAAAAATAGAGGTAAATGCCTGGGAATGTGTCTCAGTGGCAATGAGACTGCAGAGGGAACAAGAATAAGCAAATGAAAGAAGGGAGAAGATGGGTAGAGAAATTGTTAAGGAAGAAAGGAACAAGAAATGGGAAGCGCCTGGTAAGGGGAGTGTAAAGGTGAATATTGATGCAGCTTATAGAGCAAATACTAGGGAAGCGGCAATAGGGGTGGTGGTAAAGGATGAAAAAGGTACCTTCCTGGAAGCTTAGGGAAAGTAGTGATGGCATATTCCCCTTTTATGGCTGAATGTTTTCTATGGAGCTTAGGGATCACTTAGGAAGTGGTAAGGTAATTCTAAAGACGGAATGCCAGGATCTATATAGGCATATAAGGAAGGAGGAGGTGGAAGGATGTGAGTAGGGATCTGTTGAGGTACTGGAAGAATGTATCAGATGCTAGAGATTATTGAAAGGCTGGACAATGTCTCTGGTGGCGCGAAAAGGAAATGAGGAAGCCGATCAACTAGCAACCTATGCCTTAAAGGGCATGATTCAGCATAAGTGGATAATGCAACCACCACCTTCATTGACAGGGGTGCTAAAAAAGGACCTGAGACAGAGAGAGTTGGCTGAGGGAACGAAGGAAGACAGACCAGATAGCAGTATAAATAAAGTGAATGATGTTATGATGACAAGAATGGTGAATGATGAAGAGGTTGAGTCAAATAATGAGGGGAACTGGAATAAGCCCAAATGGGCTACCGTAAAGATCAATGTAGAAGTAGATTATTGCCAAGTGACTCAGAAAGCTGCTATGAGGGCGGTGAGAAGGGACTGGAACGGCAGATTTATAGGAGGGGTAGGGAGGATATGCAGGTGGAATCATACAATATGGCTGATAGTCAAGCAATGTTGGATGTGCTGCTATATGGGGTATTTGGTGGGGGGTAAGGTTGAGGTAGAGACAACTGATCAAAGATTGGTGGGAGAACTGAAAAAAGAAATAGAGGAAACGAGAAAGATTATAAGGGTGACAGTCAGTGTGCATCAATTATGAAGGAATGCATGGAGCTGATGCAAGCCAAGGAGTACAGCTTCTGGAGCGTGTCACTAGTGGGAAGGGCAGGAAATACTGTTGCTAAGTGTCTAGCAACTGATGTGATGAATGGTTTGGTACCGCAAGGATGGCTAGAACAGCCACCAAGCACTCTGATGGAACTGCTGAGAAGGGACTTGGAAGAGGATATGGGATATGGGAAAAGCAGGAAAGGCATAGGATAATCCAATGACTAGCAATCTCTTGGCATTATTTTTTTGGGTTATTCTTTAGCTAATCTGTTAGACGGTTGGGGGTAATAGTAGACTTATTTTTGTGTGTTTTTATGGGCTTCGGCTATTAGTGTTTGTATTTTCTTTTGGTGAGATTTGTGTGTTAGATTGTATTGATAGGATTTATTCGAACGTTTATATTGGCTTCGGGTATTATTATTTGTAATGCTTTTGTTTGTGATTAATAAAATTGACCCTTTTGACCAAAAAAAAATTCTCAAAAGCCCTCACTTACTGAGCAATTGATTTAGACTCTAATTCATTACATTATTATATATAGACCTAGATAATAGAAATGGATTAAATGGAGCCACAAAAAATAAACATACCATGATTTTAAAACTACCAAATCTTTTGTTCTAGTGTCATTTTATTTTATGAGTTTGCCAGAAAGCAAAGAATGGCGAACGGAAGTTAAATGGAGCTGAAATGATTACAAAATTAAGAAAATAATCATTTAGATATAATATTTACAGATTTCAAACTTGCTTTTAGATTAAGAGTAATGGTGGTATTTGGATTAGCTTTTTTTAAGAATGATTTATGAAAGTATTTATCAAAAAATGATATTGATAGAGGGTTCTCATGAATCTAAACCAAAGGCTGCCCCAAAATTCCTCGACGGATCTCTATTGCCAAGTCTTTATTATGTTTGGAAAGAACTTCCTTCCTCCCAACGGTGTACGTAAGTCAAGGCAAAACCATCTCGAAATCTATAAAAATTATATCAATATCCATAAAAACCATATCGAAATCCATTTTTGGATTCTGTAAATTTTTCACGGAATCCGTAAACTCCTTTCTCTCAACGGATTCTCAAACACATTAGTTCTATCAAGTAGCTGAGATGCAATTCAGATACTCCCATGGTTTATTTTTTTTTCTAAATTTTTACCAACAATCCCCAATAGAATTAAATATTCGTATAATTTACCTACCTTCCCCACAAAAAAAAATGAATTGTGGAGATGTATTCCCAAATCACACCTATCCAGCGGTGTCTCCAATCTCCATGCCGAGTAATGTTAATCTGATATGACCTTTGAACTATTGTTTTCGAACTGGTGTCTTCTCTGCCAATCGACGAGGTTTGAAAAATCGTCGGCAGACCCTGAATAGAATTAAATCAAAGATCATCATTCAACCAAGTTTGAGAATGATTAATTTGAAGAATTTATAGAGAATTTCACATACCAAGGGTAATGAATTCCCCTGTTCTGCACTGACTTCCTGTCAAAACTCAAACAATCATTTATCACTCACTCAATGCAAGACTCTAATCTATACATATAAAGAGCCATTCACTTTATACATAGGCGTGAAGGATGTGGAGTCCTCACTCCAAGAGAGATGATAACAAGGTTGATTCTCTCTCATAATTCTATAGGGTTTAGGGTGTAATAAAGAAAAAAGAAAGTTAATGGGCATGGACATGGAGGATGAAGAATCCTAGGCAACAAGGATAGATTGATGAAAAATCTGACCTCCAAGGTATTTCTGTTTCGATCCTTGCAAAATTCAGCTGCAATTCGGCAAAGACGCCAGACACTTGAGATGGTCATGTCCTGAATGAAAAATTCAGAAGGGTTAAAAAAAAAAAAAATTCATATGACTGTGTCTGCATGCATGAACGTGCGTAAATCAGAACACATTCTAGTGGTTAATCCATGCAACCTCAAAGTCGAATCAATAACCTGTTTGCTTTCGGCAAGCCTGAGCTTTCGGTCTTATCAAGTTAACGAATAGATTAAACTCACAACATTGACAATGTAATCTTTCAAATTAATTAGATGCTTGGTAGGGGAGAAATATGTGTAACTTACAAGGCCGGAAATCATTTTATAGAAGCGTTCAAATTCAAGCCCAAATTGTGAAAGGTTCGACTTCAGTTCGCTCACCTATATAAATATAAAAATGAATGAGCATGCAGGAACTTAAGTACACATGTATAACCTGATATGAGTTTTACAATTACCAAAGAAGCTGGCTCTTAAAACTGGCTGAAGAACCAGTCCACAAGGGGTTCTTCTAATGTCATCAAGGACGAAGCAATTGGCAAAAGTAACAATATCAACTTCCATCGTGACAAAGCAACTCAAGGTTTCAAACCATAAAGGAGAAAACACAAATGCAACTTCTTCAGATCTAGTACTTGCTTTAATTGCCTTGAGGAAAACCACGTTGTAGGTAACCATAATTTCCCATAATTTTTAATTTGGTACCTATACTTAATTTTACTCTGTCAATACTGTTAGCCCCTATACATGATATATAACAATGTTAAATGCTTTAGTTAACGACGAAAAGCACACAGATACCAAGTTAAAAATTGGAAAAAGTAACCGTACCTCATTAGCATTAAGCTGGTTTAACTTAATTTGCTCCTCTACTTTCTGGCTCAAATCTTCAAGCTCCTCTGTCAAATGACTTCTAGTTGACTGCACATATTGATTAAACTAAATTGTTCAGCAACCAGCACCAATGTAAGAGGGCCAAACCGTGAAAATTTTTATGTCAACAGATGCAACTCACAGCTAATGTTTCGTGTACATTCTCCAGTTGCTTTGTCATAGACATTAAATCAGAAAATGACCGTCCCTGAAAGATGGACAGAAAAATAATAAATGTATTAATGGTATCATTTCATACAGCTTCTATATCTAATTCAATTGCTCAGATATGTAAATAATCTTGAGATTAAATAATAGTCTCACCTTCCACCACCACATGTAAAAAAATCCCATAGCTACTAATGCAGCCGCTGGTAATAGGTAAGATGCACGACTCCCTATGTGCAAATGATTCACAGTGAGTTCATTTAGTGAATTTTGTTATCATTCAACTCTTACTCTAATCATTATGGCTGAGTCTGGGAAGAATAACAAAAGGGAAAAAACTGCAAAACTCATGATAAACTGAAACATAATTCATTCTACATACCAGGACAAGAACAATGGCAGTTGAAGGTTGCTGCAGAATTGGATAAGGTCAGCTCCTTGATCTCTTGAGCTAGTTGTCGAATCTGAAGTTAAAGCATGCAGGTCATTGACTTGTACTAAATGAAAGATAGTCAGAATTTTACAAAGCCAAAGAAGAAGCCACTAAATAGCATTGATAATTTTGCAATACCAGAGAATCATTGACCGCAGTGTCATGTTGACCTGGTGTAAACTCAGCTTCATCAAAACCCTTCAGCAATTCCTGAAGTTGTGCAACGAGATCAGAAGACCGTTGGCGCCCCCACACAACAGAGCCCGTCAAACCTAAAATGCGGTAAAGGGGAAAAAGAAATTGCGCCAAAAAAGGGGGAAAAGTTCTCATCAGCTAATGAACGACGAATGAACAGGGATAAACTTTTCTTCAGGAGCATAAGTTATGAGACAATGAAAAACGAAAAAGTTCCTTTCTTTATAAAGGTTTTACAGGGCTTGAAGTTAGGAACTTCTTGTTCAATCTTTAAACCATAAACAGAATTTCCTTTGTCGACAAAACAGACTTCAGGAGTTCATCACATGGCTGAAACAAAGTTAGGAGCTCAAATGGTCGGAAATTCACGACAATTTAAATCAAATAGGACGATACTGGAAGAAGATATAAAGTAGCACACTCACTAGCAAAGACAAGGATAAGAATTTTGAAGATTTGACCCGCTGGTGATGCCATTTTCCGTCAATGATCTAAACGAACTCAAGCCTATCAGAAATGTCCAGTATCACCCAATATCACTTTCAGCTACAACAAGAACAGATTCAAACAATCAGGAAGCGGAAAGAGAAACAAAGCTAAGTACAGATGGAGAAAGAAAGAGTTACGTGGTCTATTCTGGGATACATCACGCCATCTGGGTCCTTGCCAGTTGCCATCTGGCTCGTTTGAGTTCGGTCATGTCATCAAGGTCAAAGCAAGCATAGTTCTAGAAAAAACGACCTCGAGAAGACCATCGGCGACGCGAAGTTCGCGCGTGCGGTGGCAATGCCCAATTTGTTCATTTTATTTTTATTTTGTGAGAAAATGACGCGAATTACAAACTGCTTGGCTTATGCCTGATCCAGCATTTTTAAAGTATTTTACCGCATATCTAATATTTCGCAGGGGCCTCCAAATTTTAAAGTATTTTTACACACTTGAATTGTTTTTTAATTCATTCAGCATCATGTATGTGCAATAAATACTTTAGTAGGCTGAAAGAATAGTCAAGAGTTTGTTTGAAAGTATAATAGAAAATAACTTTTATGGGGTTCCAGGGAAAAATTAGGTTTTGGAGAATAGATTTTAAAAGAATAGTTTTTACGGATTTTCAAGTAAAATCTATATTTTGAAAAGGTGATTACATTTGGGAAGTTATTGAAAGTTAGCTTTTTACACTTTAGGAGCCAAAAAAGTAAGTAGGAAAGAGAAGAGAGGAAAGAAAGAGAAAAAAGGAAAGAAAAAATTTATTAAGAAAAAGAGTGTGATTTATGAGAAAATAACATTTTCAAAACCTATATTTCAAATCTAAGTTTTGTCTCCAAAATAGTTTTTCTAAAAAATATAAGTATTTGGATAAAATCTAAATTTTTAATCTTGAAACCAAATGAACTCAAAGATATTTTAAGGCCCTACAAACAGCATTAAATACTTTAAGATATATAAATATGAAAAAATACTTTACAGCTTTAGATGCATCTTAATTCAACCTTAAAATTTTAATTATAAAAATTAGATGACACAATTCTAAAAATCGAAAGATTAGCTGTTTAATATGTTAAGTGTTTTTATTTGATCCACAAAGTACAATTGCCTTGCATCTTAAGATTACCTGTAAGTTACAAAACTTACAGGTGATCTTAAGAATTTACAAAATTTCTACTATTCACAATTGTTTTATGAATATTAATTTTCTTACATGTTACTTTTACCTTCACTTCTTTTGTTCATAATCATTTTATAGTTTAATAATAATGATAGACAATTAATTAGTTTGCCGTACGCTTCTTTCTTGGTTTCTATCATCCTTCACCCTATCATCCTTGCTTCTAGGGTAAGAAATGGAATTCTAAATTTGGCGAACCCAAATAGCCACACAAAATCACAAAGTTTTTTGGGGAAATGTTAGACTAAAAGACCTGTTTGGATCGCGGAAAATTATATTAGGAAATGGAAAATTCATATTTCCATCGTCCGTGCACATTTGGTTAGCAGATTTTCTGGCAGCTAATTTTTTGTTGATACAAGAATTTTAAGCAGGGGGTTGAGCTCACCCACAAGTTAAAGGCAGGGCGAAATCTCCCTTCCTCTTAGGTCATACCAATGTTGGGCAGGGTGAGCCGTCAATTACCCTCAGGCGTTTACCTAAACACCCAGGCATTTACACTCAGGCATTTACCTAATTTTCCTTTATGTATGGAAAAACCTCTTTCCATTAAGGGCCCGTTTGGTTCGCTGAATCTGTTGGAATCTTATGGAATGGAATGGAAAGGAAAATTTTTTAGAGTGTGCTGTTTGGTTGGCACTGGAATGTAAAATAGGTTGATGAAAAACTTTTTGTTTGGTTGAGTTAAAATTGTAGGAAAGAGTGTGGGAAAATTGTATTAAATGACCATATTGCCCTTAATACAAATGTAAAATGTTTTTTTATAAATATAAGGATTTATTAATAAAAATTAAAATTTCTTAAATTGCTTTCGAATGAATGTAAACACATTTAAATAAAGTTATTACGTGATCACTACATTTTTGAATACACATTCGAATGAACATTGTGGCCCATTCGAATGCATATCTCATCTTCAACATATTTCAATGCATGTTGGAGATGACCATTGAATTTGCAAGGCTTTCATTTGAATGAGCTTTAAGGATCATTCGAATGAGATGCTCATCTTCACCACATCCGAATGCATGTTGGATATTACCATTGAATTTACAAGGCATTCATTCAAATGAGCCTTAAGGATCATTCGAATGAGATGCTCATATTCACTGTATCCGAATGCATGTTGGAGATGACCATTGAATTTGCAAGGCTTTCATTTGAATTAGCCTTAAGGATCATTTGAATGAAATGTTCATCTTAACCACATCCGAATGCATCTTAGAGATTAGCATTACATTTTCTCATGCACTCGTTCAAATGAGCCTTAATTTTCATTTGAATGAGATGCTCATTTCACCTATATTTTCATTCCAAGGCTAAATTTAAGCTTATAAAGACACGGCTATCATGGTTAACTGTCAACTGATACTGCCAACTGATATCTTTATATATGCACCATCCACAGCAAGTCCACAATAAATAGATATGCAACTTATATACAGGGTATAACAAAAAATATACACATTATACTGTCAATTGATATACAAGGTATAAGAAAATATATGCACCATCCATAGTGAGTCCACAATTCACATCAAAATATTTTCAGTATCCACAACAAATACATATCTAACTACTTTCTAAGTAAGCTATGTATCAAAGATAGTTTGAAAGCAGCTGGAATCTTGTCAAAAGCATTCAACAAGCACTGAGACTCCACAATTTTTATGTGTGTTGCGTTAAGCTCTTGGATAGTGAGAACTTCTAGATACATTAATTATATGTACCGATCAGCAGCCTTGGCTTCCATCTTGGCTGTTGATAAGATTAAAATATTTTTTTATGGGAGGGAATTCCAAATAGATTTATTGTTTCAGCCTATGTTGACCATTTAATTTTACTTCATGAATAAACTGGAAAGTCATCCTCTTGGGTCTCAAGAGTTTTGATTTGTTGATGTCCATTCTTTCATGAAAATGAGGATTAGACTCAGAATCAACATCCAACACAGGTTTATGTATTTGGAATGAGTCTTACTTCTGTTTGTTGATATTTACCTGTAAATTTCAAAATCATGCTAACATTAGAACATGAGTCCAACCAGAAAGGGCTAAGTACTCAAATGTTAAAAAAACACACACACACCCCCTTTAATGTGCTAAGGTTGCTTGGCTTAGGCACACTAACAATATTTCCATGTTCCTCTATTTCCCTACCTTGAGTATGAAGACGAAGAACATGTGCTCTTGGGGTTTATGTTGGATAGCAATATTGGTTACCACCTGCCCCAGAAACATGTTTATGAGAGTAGCAAATTGTGGATCTTGGCGACAACCCATCTTGGCAACCAACTGTTGGGCACGTCTAACAGCTTCATATTTAGGTAAAACACCAATACCGACAAGTGCAACACACATAACAGTCGGTGGCTATGCAATAGCTGCAGCTACAAGAAAATTAGAAACATTTGCATTAGGCCCTGCAGAAGTTGGTGTGGCGGTTATAGCTACCACTCCAGTACTAACAAAAGGCATCTTAGATTCATCTTGTATAGCTTCCTTCCACCTTGATAGAACTCTTGTTCAACTGCATAACCAAAAGCAAACTAATTAATACATTTAGATGTATATTTAAAACTAATTCCCAAATGGTATGTTAGATGGTCGCAACATTACCTCAGGAATTTTCTTTAGCTTCTCCGATAACTCCTTTTGTATTTTCAAAGCTTTCTTAGCCTTAGCTAAGGTATTAAAAGATATGTTTCCACTTTTTCGAATTGTTGTTAAAGACTACCAACACAGAGGGAGACAGAAAAGAGAAGATGATGTCAACTTTATCACCAATTTTGCAATTGTACATATGTCTATGTAATCACAGCGACTTCCTTTGTTCGTTATCTCCGGCGACTTCCTCCATTCGTTCATTACCTCGGCCTCCTCCATTGGTTATCTTCGGCCTCCAACTAGCTCCTTACTTCACAGCTTGTTTTGCATATGCCCATGAATCATTTATATTTTCAATACACTTTCAGGGACAACTCCATCTTTACACATCAAAATTCTGGCTCTTGAATTTGGCTTCCCACCATTTTAGATGGGAAGAGAGGTTCCCGCCCATGCATGTAAATGGGTTCCTGCAGGAATCCATTTTCCATTTCAAATGTCAAACCAAACGGCCGCCGCCACTAGAAAATCTCGATTTTCCTATTTCATTGACCGATTTTCAGTGAGCCAAATGGGCCTTAATTTTGGTGGGAACCTATTTTCCATCTGTAGTGGAAAATTTGAAAGACACCTATACCCCATCTCCATCGCGTTATGGTACTTCTACTCCTTTTCCTCTATTGCCACATTCTGTTCCAGCTCCGCCATTGATATGGTTGAAGGTATGAATATTTAAGTTACGACCTTAACATTAAAAGTCGTGGCCTGAACATTATAGGTCGTAATCTAGAACACTCCAAGTCTCGAACTAGACATGAATATTCCAAATAGTGATATGAACATTTCAAATTGCAACCTGCGACTTAGGGGCAAGAACTCAAGTAAATATAAGTTACTCATCATGTGTCCAAAGTCAAAGATATCAAAATTATATAGACGGCCAGTAGCTTTGACTATAAACACACCATTTGTGACTCATGGTTAGGGTTCATTTTTTAATCTGATTGGAGAAGTCGGAGAAGACAATGAAAGTACAATATTCTCTTTAATAAATACATATATTTTTAAATTTCATTTTTACATATTTTACAACATTCTCTTTAATAAATACATATATTTTTAAATTTCATTTTTACATATTTTGTTATTAAGGGTAATATGATCATTTGACACAATTTTCTATCTACTTTATCACAATTGTAACTTAATTAAATATAAATTTTCCTATCAAATCATTTTCCATTCTAGTGCATACTAAATATACCATGCCAAAAAATGTTCTTTTTCTTCCTTTCCATTCCCATCAATTCTTTAAACCAAACAGGTCAATCAAGGATGATATTTTCCAGTGAGCAACTTAAAAATTGAAATTATTTGAAAGGTCCAGCTACTAAAATAAAAAATTTCACTACTTCAAAAGGAACAATTAACACCCCTTCCCAAGTTCCTTTTCATGAAAATGGATCTGTTAGAAAAAGAAAGGGGCATTTCTGACTTTTTGTTTAAATTTCAAAATGACAATTTGAAACGTAAAATGTTATTATATAATTATGGAATTTCTCACATTTTCTTTATCATTTTATATTTTTTAGGTTCCATTACTGTCATTTTCCTAATAATTTAGATGCACTTTTTTTTATCTCAGAGAGAGAGAGAGAGATTAGCACAAATGGAACTGAATCGTTCATATTTATTGGATTGCTAAATTTTATTCCAAATAATGCTCGTTTTCCTGCTATAACGTGAGGAGAACCAATTCCATATACAAACCCATCTTTTTGTGAAGTTCAAATCTCAAACCAATTTAGCGAGTCTTGAGTTTGTCTTAACCGGTCAAGTCTATTTCGTTGATTTATACATCAAAACAGCGGGATTTCAAATCTTACCCGTTTAGGAAAGCGGTGGATAAATACTTTTATTTTGATTTGTATGCAACGTGAAAAAAAAAGTGAAAGAAAAGCCCTACCAAATAGGGAAACGAGCATTATTTGGAAGCATGTGATATTATCAACTCAGTGCCCTACCATCCCAAAATTTCATCTAAAGATTATATTTATGTTCAAAAGCATGTGATATATGATTATGGCCTGGTCCTTTTTAAGTTACTACAAGCACAATGCCGTCTAGAAACTATACATATCATACAAGAGAAAAGAGTAGAACCCATGTGACTATTACTAAGGGGTAAGATAAGGCTGCAAATCTCGTAACCAAATTATTGGTCTCGAGCATTCGGTAAAATATATTATTTGATATATTTTACTATTTTTAAGGTTTATGGTTTTGTTTTTAAATCATTTAAATAATCAAAACTACTCTTTTTTGCTTAACTACCTTTTATGAAATTTACTGTAGATAATTTTGTCTTTCTAATGATAATCAATACTACTTATTTTTAGTTAAATTTTTTTAATTTAAAATAAAAAAGAGTAGTTTTGATTGCCATTAAAAAACTAAAATTATTTAAAGTAACTTTTTATGAAAGAAATTAAGTTTTGATCACTAAATAATTCCAAAATGAAGTCATCAACCCTAAAATAGTAAGACACACCAGCTGGTTAATTAACGTTAGACTTGATTAATAGCATCGCTAAATTTACACTTCTATTAATTAATTATTGTTAAAATTGCAACCTAAAAAGTTAATTTAACCGAGTGTTTCTCACCAATGGCTTGGCCACTAAATTTACACCTTTACCCTTTAATGTTTAATGTAGATGGGATTTTGTGGACTTTATTTTCCCTATCGAACCTCTCTGTTTCCTTTATCATTCAAAGTTCAAACCGCCGGGGTTCATTGTATCAGTTAATGCAGAGTTTGTTTCCCTTCCTTTTGTGCCTATGTAAAATTGCGAACGTCTTTTTAAAGAATTGAGATAACTTTACACTTCCCATGGGAAAAAGTTCTCATGAATCAGAGTTCTGCAGACCCAAGCAGGCAACTAGCTGGACAATCATCAATCATGGTTGAAGCAAAGGGCTAATCACACACCTAACCAATGATGTCCTTGTCCAGAGAAATTTTAACAGGGAATGATCTGTGTATTCTTGTTCTCGAGATAGAGCCTTTTTCATTGGCAAAACTGAGACCACCTTTATTTGTGTCTGAGACTGACTTCTCAGCTGTGTCTGCTGTTTCAGTAATGAATTGCAGCCCCTGAATAATATTGAATCAAGCCACCAATGGACAGAGTTTGAGAATGATGAATTTGAAGAACTTATGGAGAATTGGCATACCTTGAGAGATGAATTACCCTCCAGAGCCTTCGTTGAATGGTTTGCAATTTCTGCGCGACCCTCCTGTCAAATCACTCCAACAATCAAAATTATCACAAAAAAGGGGAAAAGTTAAATTAATGGGCATGGACCTTGAGGATGACAAATCTGTATAGACAGATGAAAAATCTGACCTTGAAGATTTTAGTGTTGGACTGCTCTTTAAACCCATCTGCTAATTCGCACAGATACCAGAGACCTGAGTTAGTTATGTCCTGCATGAAAATTTCGAAAGCAGCGAAGGTTTGAAAAACATATAAATATGTGAGCGTAAGCACATGTAAATCAGAACATATTCTAGACTCTAGAACTTAATCCGTGTGACCGCAAAGTTAAATCAATGACCTGTTTGCTTTCAACAAGCTTGAGCTTTCCTTCCTGTCAATAAAATAAATTTAAGTCACAACTTCAACTATGTAATCCTTCAAGTTAGTTGGGTGTTTAAAAGTGGTAGGGGAGAAATGTAATTTACCAGGCCCGAAATCATTCCATGGATGAGTTCAAAATCACCCCCAATTTGTGAAAGGTTTGACTTCACTTCACTCACCTGTATGAAAATGAAACTAAATGAACATGCAGGAACTTCCACAGTGGCGGAGCCACGTTTTGTTGAGTGTGGGCAATTTTTGGGTGTATATGTAAATACCTATTAGATTTTTATTTTGCACGCACTGATTTTTAAGATTTAAACCCACTCAAATTATTTATACTTGTAAGTTTGTTGTCATTTATTTGAAAATAAAAAATTGCCCCCACTGGTCTAGGGTCCAGGCTCCGCCACTGAACTTCCATATATATAGCCTGTAAGCTTGACATGAATTTTACGATTACTAAAGGACCAGGCTCTTAAAACTGACTGCTGAGCCGGTCCAGAAGGGATACTAATGTTATGAAGGACGAAGCAAAGTTCAAGTTCAACTTTTACCATGCAAAAAATAACAATATCAATTTAGATCTTAAAAAAGCAATTCAAACAATAAAGGAAGACGGGCATATTGATTCTATTGCTCATAATTCATTGATTCTGAAGAATAACTTGAAAAATATAATTACGCAGATTTTAAAGAAAATCAACATCTCTTACATCATTTGCTATAAGCTGGGTTAATTCATTGTGCTCCTCAACTTTCAGGTCCAAAACTTCTAGTTTCTTCGTTAGATGTCTTCTAGTTGACTGCATACATGGTTTAAAAAAAATTTGTTCAGCAACAAGCACAGACTTGAGATTGTAAAAACAGTGAAAATTTATATCAACAGGTGCAACTTACAGCTAATGTTTCATGTACATTCTCTAATTGCTTTGCAACGGTTGCAACAGCATTGGCCATATTACGCTTTGTTACAAACATTACATCAGAAAATGACCATCCCTGCAAGATAGGGGAAAATATAATGAATGCATTAATCCCATCATTACATTGCACACCACTATCGTTTCTATTTGAATTGCAGACATAAATAATCTTGTAAATATATAATAGTGACACCTTCCACCACATGTAACAATATCCCATAGCTCCTATTGCAGCAGCTGGTAATATGTACGATGCATAGCCCCCTATGTGCAAATGATTAACACCAACAACATTTTATCGTCAGGAAAAAAAAAAAAAAAGAAACCCTTTTAGATAGAAAAAAGTCATTTTAACAAAATCACCCTATACTTCTATAACATGAGAGTAACAGGCAAGATTAGAACATCCTAGATCCAACAAGCTTATCCTTCAAAACTACAACAAAGAACATCCAACAAGTTTATCATTAACTTTCAAGGGACACATACTGAAATATAAAAAAAAAAAAGGAGGAAAGATTGTAAGGGAAATATTAGGAAAACATGAATAAATGAGGTTGTTACTGCAACACGGAGATTCTTGCAGGAAGAATCATTCAGTTGACCATTGCGGAAAATCTTGGGCCTCTCTCTTTAAAAGGAAAACAAATTTAGCAAAAATGGGATGAAAAAGATAAATTGGGTACCTTTAAGTATTATGATAAAACTCTATTTTCATCATTACTGCTTACTCAAAAGGAATAAAGAAAGAAAGACATGTGAAACTCATGAGAAACTGAAACATTATTCATCCTACGTACCATTAGAGGAAGAGTTGCCATTGAAGATAGTTACAGGATTGGATAAGGTCAGCTCCCTGATCTCTTGAGCCAGTTGTCGAATCTAAAGTCAAAACACAGGTTTACTGGGCATTAATTGATATATTCTCTCTAAAGATATAACATTTTATATGAATTATCCTGCAATTTAACAGAAATCAGATTCAAAGTTATGGGGTAAAAGAAAGGTTGTGTCCTTAAATATATCACACAGATGCTTCTGTCTTGTTCATCAAAAGGTTGCTTCACTTGGCCAAAAGGCCAAAGGTGGGGATGAGTTAGTTGCTACCATTAGCTACGGCCATGCATGTAGTCCGCGTATAGACATTAAATTCCTCATTTGCCAGAATTGGAATATATCTTTGCCTGCTTTGATCAGAGTTGGACTTTAGGGCTTTTCTAGCCTTGAAGCCTACAGGCTTCAAGAACCAATAGGAATATAAAGTTCACAGGCCTTGTAGAGTCGTTAATGGTTTTCTGCCACATCTTATTTAGAAGAGGATTATTTTCATGTTCTCTTTGTGGATTTCAAGAAATAGTTCCTTTTTTCTTTCTATTCTATATTTTGGGTTTTTTTTGGG
>JANTPZ010002336.1:0-23463 GCA_025593235.1 Vachellia pachyceras
AAGTGCCCAATAATCCATGTCCAAAGCCCTGGAAAAAACAATGAACAATTAGCACGTATGTCATTGATTACACACCAAAGCCAAACTCAAAAGAGGAGGAGGAGGGAAGTGGGAGAAATTATCATACATAACTCACCAATGGCCATAATATTTTTCCTGGGAAAACAAAAGGGCATATATTCCTGAGAGAGGCAATAAAGGAAAAAGCTTACGCTCCATTACTTTCGAAGATATTCACGACTAACAGTTCAAACAAGCCCCTGACAACAAATAGGTGACTGAGATGCAGCAGAATCCCTCAAGGGAGAAGGTATAGAAACAGGAGGGGAACCAGAGGGCATTGGAACACTTCTTGCGTAACAAAATATAGCAAAAAAGGGACATCGATTAAGAGGAGTCGATTGCCCGCATAAAGATAGTGTACAGCTGGTAAAACAAGAATGTTCAAACAAATAAATATCTACCTTCGTAGTAACGTCATGGCCGAAAAGGGAGCTCCTGAGGATGTATGTTTTACGAAGCAGCCTGGACATAGTAGCGCCCTGCAGATTCTGAATTCCCAACTTCACAATAAGACCAAAAGGACAGAAACTTCCTCGAACATTAAACAAAGGAATGAGCAAAAGAAACTAGAGTATGAGTTCCCCTCGTGAAAGCTCAAACAAGAACCATCTCTCAGACAAGACCACTGCCTCGTTTTTTTAGGGTTTTGGGTTAAATTAATCCGATTTTCCCTCCATTTTTTTTTTAATAAAACTGAATCCCTAGTTGAATACAGCATTACATCAAAACGTGAAGATAGCACCAAAGCCCTAGTTTATCCTGATGATCAGTTAAAATATGAACATGCTCTCACCTAGTTCAACCAGATGATCAGCTAAACTATTATTTTCTCTATGAACATGGTTAATTAACACTTGACGCACCCGGATTAGCAATAATTTAGCATCTTCAATAACGGGTCCGTTTAAGAACGCGGTAGAGAAGTACTTTTACGTAAATCGAGATAAATATATGAAGGAAATTATCTCGTTTTACGGAAAACATTATTGAACATGCTTTTAAAAAGTTAAAACGCTCCCCACACATAACATCTTGAAAAGGGTAAGTAAGATCAAACCCCACTTCCATACAATCAATTGAGACTTCAACTTTCCTAAATCATTTGCTCCAACATAATTGAAGTCGTTGAATGATGCCTATAACATCAGCCATAGTTGGAGGAATTGAAGTCATTGTATTGTTCTATAATTGATCTGTCCATGTTACATTCATCTAATGATCAAACTCTTTGGAAATGTGAATAATGATAAAAATTTATTTATTTTTGGGAGTTTTATTGGGCTTGAAACACATGATTCATATACACATTAACTCACCTTTCACAACATGACGAATTAATGTTTCAATCATTCTTGTCTCGAGCATAAATATCTCAAAAAAAAAGATAATGTGTTTAGCAAAATCAGAAAAGAAAAGGAAAGGGAGTGTTCTTTTTCATTCTTCATCATCTTTGCTGTGTGGTATGCTGCTATATTGATGCTCTCTTGATTCAGTAAATGTCTAATAGGGTTGGTTAGAACATAAAAATGTAGCATAAAACACATGATTCTGTGCTTGTTTGGAAACTCCTTATTTTCAACGGTAAATGCAAGTCAAGATAAAACTATTTTGAAATCCATCAAAACCATTTTGAAATCCGTAAATTCTTCTCGGATCCATCAATTCTTCTCGAAATCTATAAACTCATTTCTTCCAATGAATTTTCAAACACACACTCTAATACACCAAAAAAAAATAATGTTCACTACACGAGCAAAAATGTTAGTAAGTAATTATTTTAATTTCCATCATTCATGAGTATATAATATATTTTTATGCATAAAAAAGTACAATGCTTTGTATAATTTCTTAGGTAGAAAGTATTACTATTAAGCAGTATTTGCAAGTAATAAGATTTTCAAACATCCCTTTATGGGCAATTTTGGCAACTACCTGTAAAAAAAAATTCAAAAAAAAAAAGAATTTTATAATGTTCTTTTTGTCAAAACGCAATGTGTTGGTCTCTCCAATTAATCAGATTTTCCATCCAATTAGAAGTACAGCATCGCTATGTAAGACTAAAATTATTATATTTAGAATGAATATAATTCTAAATACAATACGTTAATTCATGTATCTATATTATGTTTTTTACTTCCTTAACTATAATTAAATACTAATTGCATGTACACATAGAGAAATTATACTTTGCCTCCATTTTTGAGTTCAACCGTTAGATTAAATACTACTGCAATTTTTTTTGGTAAAATATACTAATTTGTTAATATTTGAAAGTTGTTTTTACCAATATCTTGATGATTCTCAATTGTCAAGTGTGAATGCATCATACTTGGCTTAAGTAAGCAATTTAAGAATAGAGTTTATTTTAATTTTTTTTTGCCAACATTTATGATTCTTAAGTATATAATCTAATTGATATGAATGGTTATTATTATAACACGTATAAATGTAAAAATTTTCACAAAT
This sequence comes from Vachellia pachyceras, assembly GCA_025593235.1. NCBI lineage: Eukaryota > Viridiplantae > Streptophyta > Magnoliopsida > Fabales > Fabaceae > Vachellia > Vachellia pachyceras. The sequence continues at coordinate 2,530 of JANTPZ010002336.1, forward strand.
TAATATTTATCACAATCACAAAATAATACTTAAATTATCATTAGTAATCACAATTGATATTTAATTATTAATTTATTTTGTTATTTATATTTCTCTTACAGCATTGAGAATTAAATTATGCAATTCTACTAAGCATAAAAATAGAATATAAAAAATTGTGCAGATAAAAAAGCAGTATATATATGTAGTCAAAATTAATTAAAGAAAAAATTGTTGATAAAGTGTATTTTCATTTCTCCTGACAGCGTATGGACGTGCGATGATATTTGAGAGTAAAATGAATAAACTTCCTATCAAATGAAATAATAAATTCTTTACTTTTGAAACCTAATTATTATCATTATTAGATGCCGAATGGTAATTAATTCCTTCTTTCTTTTTTAATTCTAGGTAGGCCTAAATGAAAGATAATATATTCTGTTTTACGATTCATTCCAAGCTGCTATTATAATAATAATAATAATAATAATAAACGCAATACTTTATCCAATGTTGGTCTAACAGAAATGACTACTTATTCATAACATGATGAACTAAAACTCGAACTCAAACTATAATGGTTTTAAATGTAGTGCTATCACCAATGAGAGAATACCTTTTTTTCAGGGAAAAAACGGCAACTGTTGATCACCGATCCAACTATACTAAATGCAGCAGCTTGACTTTAGGGGTTTGAAATGTGAAATCATGGAGGAGAGAATATATTGGAGCTGTAAAGAGTACAAAGCACAGTATATGTCTATATGATTATCTTTTATAAGTGTCCTGAGACACACTCCATCAATAACAAATCACAGCATCCCTAAATGTATCTAACCACATTCTCTGCAGACAGAATTTGAGGGAAAAGAAGGGAACTCTCAAAGCCACTCAAGATCATACAAGATTGAGAGAAAAATGAATAAATGACAGTAAAAAACCGCTTCACTTGCGCCCAATTTTGACCCAGCAGCATTCATTCAGGCCCATAAAGACCAGCTCCAAACTCAACAATACAACCTCTGCTACTGCTGCTTGCACTCCGGAGGTTGCTCACCCGGCTGACCCCCCTGCGCTCTTCCACTCTTCTGAAGATACAGAAAATAAATTTCAATTAGTGCTAACTTAATGAAACCAAAGAACCTATGAAAGAAATTCAGATGTTGAAATAAATACAACACACATCAGCAAAGCAAATTATGTTCAAATTCAATTCTAAATGCAATATCTAATGTGTTGGACATGCATTTGGCATAATTGGATTCGTTAAGTACTGGGGCCGCATTGAGGGGGCATTAGTTGATAAAACTTTCTGTGGTAGATTGTATGTGCTTAATATCATCTCATTTATATATCAACGTTCTTTACCTTGTGCGATGATGACTGCAGGCAGCATTCCAACAAAATTTGTCACCGGAAAGGGTCAAAGGAGAAAATAATCATCAGTTCATATTCAAACAGTAAATAAAAAATAAAACAGATTCGACATTACAAAGGGAACAGTCTACACAAAATACCTTCTTTTTACTCTTGTGCTCATCCTCATCCTCTTCATCATCTTCATCCTCAATGTCTTCGTCTTCGTCGCCATCACCATCATCATCATCATCATCCTCCTCCTCCTCCTCATCGTCTTCTAGGTCTCCCAACTCCTCTCCTTGAATAGCCTCCCCAGTAAACCATGAAACAGCATGGGGGATAATCTTGTCTCTTATTGTTGACCTGAACAAAGAAACAGAATTGATTCAGAAATTACACAACTACGAAAAATGAAACATGAAATATCAAAAAGGTGAAATCGAGAGTAAGAGTTAGTTGAAAGATCAGAAGATCAACACGTCAGGAAAAATAAACATTGACACTGATCACATTATCAAAGGTGATTAAGCTTACCCAATATCATAATCTTGTTCCATCGTGTTCTGAAGTTCTTCGGCCTGATCAAAAAGATAATAATTGACATAAGAAAATGAAAAAGATTCAAATTCATTAGCCTGTAGATCATGCAGAAAGAAACATGCCATATCTTCGTCAATATCTTCATCATCTTCAGGAACTTGTGGTGGATTGAAAAAATTGAAGAAACTTTCACAACTTTCAGTCTTGGTGATTGGTTTAGCATTCTTTGCACCTTTCTTGGGCTTTTTCTTGAGAAGCTTCTGTGTCAAGCACTTTCCTGGATACCATTCAATTTCCGTCCTACAGAAAAGTGTAATAAACCAGCCTTAGTAACATGACTGTACACTATAGACTAGATTTAGGAAATGAATCAACAGAGAAAGAACTTACCCAATTGCTTTATCCAGTACAGGTTCATCCTCATCAATCATATGATAAGTTTTGGTCAAAACAGAATTCTTAAAATAAGGATTGGTATTGAAGAAAAAATCGATCTTAAATCCTTTAGGGTCTTCTATCCGGCTCCACTTAATATCTTTCAGAAACTTGAGAGCACCTTCATCCCGTTCAGAAATCTGACTCATAGAAGCGAATTATAATAGTACCAAGACTATGAAACTCAGAAGAATCGAATATATTGCAAATATTAAACTCAATTGACTAACCTCCTCTGCTAACACTTCGTTGTTTTTCATTGCAGTGAGCCAGAAAGCAGGCACACCTTTCTCTACACAAACACATAGGTGAATCAAAAAACTGAAACCCTTTCAAAATAACACAGTAGGCATCATGTATTGTACCTTTCCCCTCTTCTGTATTAGCTGCTGCTTCATTTGCTACTCCTTCCACTTCCATCACACCATTTACAATATCATAGCGCTGTATTCATACATCAAATGTTAATAGTTGTAGATAACGAAAATCAAATGTCACACTTTTAGAAAGAGATATTATTTTAATTTAATCCATAATATTATATTACGACTTATAAATTATAATAAATACATAATGGACAAAAAATTATTAAAATTGAAATAAGAAATTTGCTTTTTTCAACCATATAGCCTTAGTATTATGGAAGAGCACATATGCGTTTATGTCGACCATAATATGCCACACAATCAATAAAAGAAGTAGTTCATCGTCTTCAATATTCACAAGTACAGAATACAGAAAATACCTTTGTGTACAAAGGTTGATACAATTTTTGGTATTTTGTTTCGAGAGCTGCCCTCTCCTCAAAATACTTTGCCTCTAATTCATCGTGTTTACTCTGCAAGATGAGGAAATTTCATAATGCAATATACAGAAACTGCCATCCCCATCTGAACAGATAAATTATCAATGAACAACTATTATAATCCATTTTCAACTCTCCATGATGAATGATATACAGAAGCTCTGAGTTGAAAGTCAGACTTCTGAGGTCATAAAAAGTATATGAACACCAAAATTCATTAATCAAGTTCAGCTTCATTACTCAATCGAACTTCATAATTTTCTTAACCGGCTTAAATTCAGCAGTGTTTTAGAATCAAGTTATTGGCCTACATTCTTCCAAATTTTTAGTGTATACACCACATCACAACCTTGCTTCAGCTGAAAATAAAATTTAAAACAAAACTTTACCATATCACATCGGCAAGCAAGAAAATAATTTAAACCTAATATTTCAAAGCATCTCTACAAGTGAAAGACCGGATATCACCAACATGCGGAAGGAAATTAAACCCTTGTAAATTAGCATTATAATTTGCTACGCTTATTTCGAAAACAAAGGCATGCCTGAATCTCTCTGAGAAACTCAACACGCTTCCGGACATTGGGTGATAGACTCTCTAGAACGTCTACGTGCCGACCAGCCAAACTCTGTATCTTATTCTGCAAAAGAAGATAACAACATCAGTAAAACCAAACCAACGCAAAAATAGAATTTGACGTTAATACCCCAATCCCACAGGGTTTCTAGCAATGAACCAAAATCTACAGTTGATGAAAAGGGAATTTAAAGTTCAATTGACAACGACGGCCATCATTGGTTGGCAAAAATATTATAACAATGGAGTAAAATGAGCTAAAGTTTCCGATAAACAAAGAGATATATTCCCTCCAGCAGCCTCCCTTGACGCAAACAACACAGACAAAGCAACTGTTAAACACTATGAGTGACTGCAAATGCGTATAAAGACCTTGAGAGCATTCACGAGGTCAGCTCGATCCTCCTCGTTTAGAGCTTCACGGGCAAATAAACACAATAAGAAATGGGATAAATTCCAGGAAAAAAGGAAGTTGAAATACAAAAGATCTGAAAGGTAAAATGTTTTAAACAGAAATAAAATGGCATGTCACCAGAGCTAATATCCTTCATGTTGAGATTATCCTTGTCGTTGCTCATAGAACTTCGTTTGTGGGTTGTAACGAACGAAGGTGGCACGAGGGAAGCTACAGCAAATTTGCCAAAACCCTAGAGAACAAGTAAACAAGGTCTCTAAACGATACTTGACTTGCTTTGATCAAACAAAAAAAAACGATACTTGACTTGCCTGGAGAAGCTATACCCTCTGATTCTATTTTCTGGAGATTCGGGTAGCAATATTTATTTTTAAAGCGAACTTCTTTTATAAAATAAATTGTTTCTGTTCCCCCAGACATGCTAAATTACTTTCTATCGAAGGAAATGCATACAAACTAAAAGGGCTATTAAATTAAAATCCAGTAAAATTCAAATGTGCGTTTGTATTAATTTTTAAGTAATTTTATACCATTCAAATTAGTCATGTGAGAGAAGTTCGTCTCAACATTGATGAAACTGTTTTTCAATTGATTTTGGATTAACTTTTTAATTAACTATTATTTAATTAAAACATTCAAACTTATTTGGTTCTTTCTTAACTCACTAGACTTTTGCTTGCCTACCTAGTTCAAAATTAAGCGCATCGTGGTTTTAGTGTGTTTAGAGCTTTCACAATAGCTTGATGCAGAATAAGAATGGATGCTGTATTGCTGCTTGAAAGCTACATCAGCAACCAGTAGGTGTTCCAATACTGTTTGCTCACACTTGAACATGTAGGAGCGCCAATAGGTGTGGAGGGATTGTTAAAACACCAACCATGGAGTAGATGGTAGAAACACAGATTATGTTCCGATTTGTTGTGTAAGTTACTTTTCCATATTTATTCTAACGTGCGGGTTGTATCAACGTGTTTTTCTAGTTGTAGGGTTGGAGAAATGAAAGCCAATGGATGATTTGTATATCATGCCATTAATTACTTTAAATTTTGGGTGATAGTCATCTTTCGAGTAAAACCTATTCTTTAAATTTCAGAAGTATCACAATAGGAATTGAGTTCAGTGGAAAAGATTGATCCTCCATCATGTAGCAAATCGATGTTTAAATCTCTGGCTAACCAGACAAATTAAAATGTCATAAAAATCAAATGAAGAAAATTGAATAAACCGACTACACAAAATAATTATTTTATATAATTTTTAAATATGTCTAATTTACCTATCTCACTGCAGCAACCGAGTGCATTCTACCTGGCACCAATGGAAATCATGCTGCTTCTCCAGAGCTAAAAAATCCTGGTAAGTGAAAATCAACGACTTTTGCTCTTTATTTTTTTTTTTGTGTTGTTCCATAGTTTTCTTCTTGGAATTCAGGTAACTACATTACTTTGGAAGCACACTTTTAAGCTTTACTCATGGATTTGCTTTTCATTTCAATATAACTGGGCAACTCTCTTGCAATTCACTCTCTCGTCTCCTATTTTTAAGACAATGGCATCGATAGATTGCAGCAAGAAAGCCAGGGAAAGGAGCCTAATAAATTGCATATTTCTGGTACTGATCTTATGAATCTCAAGCATCGTGTATCCCATAAGGAAAAACAGGTTCATGAGAGTTCTGACGGGAGTAGAGGAAGATGTAGGCTCTACTGGAAGGCAGGATATGATGATGTGTGAAAGAGGAAGTGCTGAGGCCTTGTCCATGGGAACTAATGGTTTAAATGAGGAACAGAAGAAAACAGATGAGCTAAATCAGATAGAGAAAAGAACTGAAAGCCTTGTTGACAATGGCTCAATTCCTTTGACCTTGGGATTAGGTGAAAATCTGAACGAAAGCAGTGAAGCTGACTTGATGGATTACCTAGTAGATGATGTTGAATTCAGAGGATCCGATATCAACACGTCTGGAACTGAAAGCGAGTTATATACAGAAGGAGAATTTAATCAAAATATCTCCGAAGGCTTTGGTGCATCTTCATTTGCTAATATTTCAACATCTGAAAAAAGGAAACCTCCATATACATGAAATTAGTATATCAAGTACAAAGCATGAGGGACAACAAAAAGAAATGGAAATAGTGAAACCATTTTGTGCTGAAATGGTTTCTCTTCCTATTATGGAAGATGGTGAATTTGAGAAGGAAGAACATGGTCAAAAGGTTCATCTAGCAACACACCTTTCTCTTGTTGATGGTATGAAATATAGCGCGCAGTTTCATTTGAGTATTGAGCTCGATATACTACAAAAGGAAATGGAATTGGCGAAACCTGTTTCTGCTGAAGAGGGTAAGTTCGAGAAGGAAGAACAACATGGTCAAAAGGCATGTGAGGCTATGCAATTTTCTGTAGATGAGGGTATGAACAATGAAGAATCAAATTCAAGTGTTAAGCATGAGAAACAAAAAAGGGAAATAGACCTGGAAAAACCAGCTTGTGCTGCAATGGTTTCTCTTCCTACTACCAAAGAGGGTGAGTTTGAGAAGGAAGAACAACATGGTCAAAAGGCTTCTGAAGCAATGAGTGTTTCTGTAGATCAGGCTATGAATAGTGAAGCATTGATTTCAAGTATAAATCCCAACGCACAACAAAAGGAAATGAATTGGTCAAACCTGTTTCTGCTGCAATTATTTCTCTTCCTACTTCTGAAGAGGGTGAGTTGAAGAAGGAAGAAAAACAGCAGCAAAGGGTTCCTGAAGCAATGCAATTTTCTATGGACCAGGATGTGAATAATGTGGCGTCAAATTCACATACAAAGCGTGAGAAACAACAAAAGGAAATGGACTCATTGAAACCGGTTTGTTCTACAATTGTTTTTCTTCCTACTACCAAAGAGGGTGAGTTTGAAAATGAAGAACGACATGTTCAAAAGGTTCCTGAGGCAATGCACATTTCTGTAGATCAGGGTGTGGATAGTGAATCATTCATTTTAAAAAGCAAACCTAAAAGACAACAAAGTGAAGCGGAATCGGTGAAGCCTACCTGTGCTGCAATTGCTTCTCTCCCTGGTATTGAAGAGGATGATCTTGAGAAGGAAGAACATAATATCAGTGATGGTTCCAAACCCACCAAGATATACGTAAGGAAAGAGTAAGAAGAGGGATTTGGTACAGTTGGACCCATCAGGTAGGAAGTTATATGAAGCAATGCACTTATCTGTAAATCAGTATATAAATGATGAAACATTGAATTTGAGTGAATAAGATTCCCTCAACGCATAATAAAAAAATTTGACGTTAAATTCATTTGATGTGTGTGTAAGGGATATGTCAGACTATACCTTCACATAAAGACGGATTGGAGGAATATAGGAATAGCTGGCAAAAGACCAATTTGAACATTGAAGTCTAAGGGATGGATGAAATATTGAAGTATTGAGAATTCAACTAAATTCGACACTAAATTGACAAGTGAGTATTATTATAGAACAACTTTCCAATCGTCAAAGTTTAAGAAGTGATACAATTTTTATGTGGACATTAATTATTTGGTTAAATCTGAAACTGTAGTTGTGTAAAGAAGAACAGCAATACAGAGGAGAGCTAGTGCTAGTGGAAGTTTTCCATTGAATGAGGAGCCTCTGGTTTATTCACGTAGATTTTAGTTCATTGATGTCTACCGATAGAGGTTAAGTGACGTTAATATGCATGTCTTGGAAATCTTTCCCTAACCGGTGCACGCAACTTAAGATCAAAACATATTGAAATTCGTAAATTCTTCTCAGAACCCTTAAACTCATTTCTTCCCATGGATTTCCAAACGCACACAATATGCTTGTTTGCGAATCCATTAGAAGAACGGATTACGGACTTTGAGATAAATATGTGAGAGATTTTTTATCTCGAATTGCGTGAAATGCATTTCCAAGCTCTAAAATGTGGTGAATCAATGTGTTTGTTTGAAAAAGCATATTTACTCCCCAAAAGAGCATTCAATAGTGTTTTTTCGCAAAATGAGATAATATCATTTATATATTTACCTCTACCTACGTAAAAGTAATTCTCTACCGCATTTACAAATAGATACAATATTTGAAGTTTTATTAAAATGTATGTCTATATTTAATATTCGATATTCTTTTTAAATAGGTTGGCGCTGATTGTGAGCTTGTACGGACTTCCCAAAATCTATTTATACGTTTATCGAAATAAAGTTCCTTTCGTATATTTACGACCATAATCGTTTTCTAATGGAATTCTCAGTCTCGTATACGACGGGTAGGTAGAAGAATTTGAGAGGTGGATGAGCCTGAGTGATAAGAGCCCCAGTCCCATCAAAAGAAACAACAGAGGAACGTAGTGAAGAGGTTAGGGATTGTGAAGGCGACACGTGGTGCCCATGCAGATTGTGACACGTGGTGCTCATTTGGCTGCTGACCGACAATAATCCTGCCTCCGCCGGTAACCGCATCGACCGTTCCTGTTAACCCTTAACTTCCCAACTACTATTATTTTATAATAAAAATTAATCATTTCTCCTCACATTTTAGTTCAACTTTACAGAAATTGAGTTGTAATAAATTGAAATTCAAAAGTTAATTTACGAAAGAGTCAAAATTATAGGTGTTGAGTTGCTCTGAATTAAAATTTAAGAATTGAGTTACAATTATATCATGAGTTAGCGATTGAAAGATTATTTATTCCATATTTTATTTATCCCATATTTTAATTTTAAAAAATCAGTAAAGTCATTTTTATAAATTATTCATCTTCAATTTAGCCTCTCAATTTATATATATATATATATATATTATACCAAACTTGAGTACGTTTGCTTGATGCCTCAACAGTCAATATCGATTGCTGAAATTTGTACACGTAAGGTCTTCAGAATTCTTTCATTAAGTGTATTAAAAAACTTTTTTCCACTATGCAAGTTAAAAAATGTAAAAATATGTAAAAAACATTAAAATATGTAAAAATATTGTGAAATCCATAAATTTTTTCCTCCTGATAGATTTACAAACACACGCTAAATAAATACACATAAGAAGTAATTAAATTAAAAATTGTGCATGAAGAGGCCTTGTGTTTATTTTTCTCAACCTAATAAAATGGTATTCAATCCCGCTGCGTACACATAAATATTTTATTTTTAAACATATATCATAAATAAATAATTTATTTAATTTTCTCATAGCTTTTGAGAAATCAACACATTCTGGTATTAATTGCGAAAGCAGCATTTGGAAAAGAGAGTTGAACAGGCGTTAGGCACGTAACTGTGGATATATATTCAGACTTTTCAATTAAATTAAATACAAACATAAATTTAAAAAATTTACAATCAAATCCTAAATAGAAGAATTAATAAATAAAATATTTTAAAACTTCACAAAATTATCATAAGGTCTTAAAAATAGCTATTAATGTTGTAATTAAAAATCAATCTTTATTAACAAACACAATAGTTACTCTCGAGATTTTACGATAATTTCTAGAGTTTTTATTTATTTATTCTTTCACGTACGACTTGATTGTAAATTTCACTGTAGATTACTTGACCCGATTCGGAGAAGATGACTGACTGAAATGCGGACAGGGGAGAGTGGGCCCACCCGCAATAAGCGGCAAGAGCCAGGACACGTGGCTATTTAGTTCATTTCCAAAAAAGGACAGTCACGCAGGTATTCCATTCTTTTGTTTGCCCATTAAAGGATTTGGATTAGATGGTCCCCTTCTTTCATCTTTGCTCTCCCTTTTAGCTAGGCGTAGCATTTTTCTAAACTTATTTTCCTAAGCTTGAACTATTAAATAATGCTGAAATTCGTGCTTTTGATATTCACCTGCTTGATTGGCCAGAGCAGTGTTTTTGGGTTTAAGTATTTATTTATAGTTTCATATGGGTAAAACACCTTTCCACAGGAATGGTTTTTTTCAATCTTCTTTGTGCTTAAATCCTAAGAATAGAAAAATATTTGATTACTCATCACTTCTATATATATATATATATAAAGTGAAGATAAGGTTGAAAAAGTGCACAGTTTTTCACTCTCCTCTTCTTCCCAGAACGGTACAGCCATCTCTCTCTCACTCTCCTACCGCTAGCACTGGCGCTCTCAAGCGGCAAAGCGGTGACAAAATGGTTGTTGCTCATGGTGGATCCGGCGGAATTGGCTGTGGTGGACGGTCAGAATCCGTTTCTGCAGTTCTGCTGAACGAAGCTATGGCAGGAGCAGCACGAGTTAAATCAGAGCAAGAATCGGACACTGGTCGTTCGAGTTCTGGTGGGTACTGTGATGTTGGAGGTGAACCACACGACGGCGTTTTCTGTGAGGATTCGGGGAGGAAGAGCTCTCAAGTGACGGATGAGGAGTTTATTGAACCTATTCACGTTAAGCTTGAGGAACCGGGCGGAGCGGTGCATGATGTCGATGGCGGTGCTGATGTTAATGGGCCGTCTTATTCACCACCGATCTTCTTCCCGAAACCGATGGAAGGGTTGCACGAGATGGGGCCGCCGCCCTTCCTCAAGAAGACCTTCGAGTTGGTGGAGGACCCGGTCACCGACCCTATTGTGTCCTGGAGTGAAGCCCGTGATAGCTTCATCGTTTGGGATTCTCACGAATTTTCCAAAATTCTTCTCCCGAAGTACTTTAAACACAGCAACTTCTCGAGCTTTGTTCGCCAGCTTAATACATACGTGAGTAATACCACCTAATCTCTCTTGTTCAATACTGCACGTAAATGATTTCTTGCCTTTCGATTGAACCTAAGAGAAGAATTTGTGTCCATGATTGAAACTTCTGTAATGTCTAGTTTCTTGCGAAGCTTCTTGCTAGACAAAAGATACTTGGGTTTCGTGCTTATTTTTCTATGGATGATTATTGTAATATACGTGGGTGCTGAAATTTTTGCTTGAACTTGTTCTACTTGAACTTCTTTTAATTTCTAGTGAAGAAAACAAATCATGCGTGCTGAAATTTTTGCTGCAGATGTTAAATAATTAAATTTTATGTTCATGTTTGTTCTCTGTATGCTTTTTCTATCGTGGTTAAAAGTTTTCCGTCAATACCGTATGATAAATTTATTTTATTTTGCGGATTTAGCTTTACCGTATTTTTGCTTGATGAATCCTGGTGCCGTCGAGGCGTTAAACTTTGTCATGTGATGAATACAGGGATTTCGGAAGATTGATTCAGACCGGTGGGAGTTTGCGAATGAAGCATTTCAGGGTGGAAAGAAGCAGTTGCTGAAGAACATTAGGAGAAGAAGCAAGTACAACAAACTGCAACAAGGAGTAGCATTGACTTCCATGAAACCTGGCCCGGAGGCTGAAGTTGAGAGACTGAAGAAGGATCAGAACATACTGAAAGGGGAAATTCTGAAGCTGAGACAGCAACAAGAGGCTTCACGGGTTCAGCTTGTAAATGTTCAAGAACGTGTTCGTTCTGCTGAGTTAAAGCAGTGCCAGATGATGTATTTCCTGACCAAAATGGCCAGAAGACCAACATTGGTTCAGCAGTTAATCCAGAAGGTAAAGCGAAAAAGAGAGCTCAGTGGGGGCGAGATCAGTAAGAGACCCAGATTGCTTGGAAGCCATTGCCCTGTGAGCTTCCCTGAGGCCATGGACAGCAGCCCTGATGCTGATTATAGACAAGGTAATAAGGACTTGGCTTCATTGCAATCAGAGATCAATGGACTCTTGTCTGAAACAGTGAACAATAGCAGAATGCAGCCTGCAGGCGCCCCTTCTCCTCTGATAGATGAAATATGCCGTCTGGGATCAAGGACCAATGCTCCAAGAGCAAATGCTCACGATATATCCTCTGCGGCCTGCTGTATGATGTCAGAAAAACTAATGGAAGAGAACTCTGTTATTGATGAAGGGCTTGATGTGAATGATTCAAATATCTATCTTGAATTGGAGGATTTGATTAGCAAGCCAACTGATTGGGTTGGATCTGCAAGTGGATTGGTGGGCCAAACTGGTTGTATCTGATTGATTCCTTGAGAAGGTAAATCTCTTTTCAGACATACATTTTTCAGGGAATTCCAATTCTCAGAAGTGTATGAAGTGAAGGCCTATCCGCCTATGTATAGTTTTATAATCATATCTAACATAATATTTTATGCATGCTTTTAGAGCTTAGAAGTTTGAACTCAAAAGGTTAAGCTAGAAGGTAATGATTCATAATTACATGATTTTTGTTCCTAATGTTGACATTGCTTGCGTGCATTTGCAGGTTGCAAGTGTGCTTTCACACTTCACACAGATGGTTCTGCTGCTAGAACAGCAATGATGATGAGATTTGTATTTAGGCTTCTCATCATGCCAACTTGAAAAGTGAGAAACCCAGATTGCTATCACCAGTTTTACATGATACAGAAAGATAAACCAAGTGTTTCTTCTTCTTTTGGCTGGAGCCAAAATGTGAATATTTTCTTATTGTGCCTCTCGCATACTTGACATGTTAATCTCCATAGTTCCCTACTGCCATGGCAAATTTTAGGTGAAACCGACTTTGTACAAAGTACTGTACGAGCTAGTTCTCAAAGCTGAACTGAACCTCTTGTTCGTTACCACACAACTATATGTTTGTAATATCACTATCACTTAGCTGGCTTTTCATGCTTTACTGTTTCATGGCTTGTGTGTTGTCCCTGCTTGCTTGGATTCAATTCTTTGAAGATTACATCTAATATAATTTCGGATATTTAGTCACCTGCTTAGAATATATGTAAAACCCAAGAGAAATGGAAAACGGGGTTAAGCAGGTATTTTAAAAGGAGAAAATGCCAAGAGACTAAAGGTGAGTGGGACTACTGAAAGCCTGAAAAGCAATTAAGAAGGAGGACAGGTGTCGAAGGGAAGAGGTAATGGAGGGACCCGAGTATAAGACCAAAGGGCATGTCATATTAAAGTCGTAAACATCTTCTGTTTCCTAAGCTGGAACACCTATCTGCAATCCAAATGTTGATATGGAGAGCGCAGATCTTCAAAAGAAAGACTCTTTGTTCATTATGCGTCCTTGCCTTTGCCACGTATTTGACACCAATTCTTTTATATTCTCCCCTCATCATTATTTTATTGCCACAAGTATGTCTTTTCCTTTAATATAACGGATCCATTTAAGAACGCGGTAAAGGATTACTTTTACATAAATCAAGGTAAATATGTGGAGTAGATTATCTCGTTTTGCGAAAAAATACTGTTAAACGTATTTTTAGAGAGTCTAGAAGCTCTTCCAAACACAGCCGTGTTAAATATTTGGTTACCACTTTTGTGATTCTTTCTCCCGGTAAATCAAACAAATGCAAATGAGATAGATTCAAAATATTGAATGCTTAAAAAAATAATGTGTTATTATATTGAATGAAATGAGATATTAGGATAAGAAGTTGAACATCATCTCACTAGTGAGATTTTCATGCCTACCTGGTTGAAATTTAATTTTTCAAATTTGGTTTATGGACTTGTTATCACTTGCGTTTTCTCAGTTGATCTTTTATTCACATAAATTTATGCTCAAGACAAATAAGACCTCGTATGTGTTAGAGTGATCATGAGATGTATCATTAAGACCAATGCCCATTAATAGAATGTTTTATTTTTAAGACACTATACAATATAAGGAACCATGCTAATTATGAATAAAAGATGTCTTTCTAAGATTAAGAGATCCACCCATTTATTATCCTTCTTCTTTGACAATAAATTAGTGTATGATATTATTGATTAATTCATATTTTTATGACAAGTATGTCAGTTATTACCAAAAAGACATATCTTTTATAAATTAAAGGCCATAATTTTATGTAGAAGTCTATCCTTTCATATTTTTTTAAGGTAATAACTATTTGACTTGAAGGCCATAATTTTACAACTCATATTCTCATAATCTAAATCCAAATTTGATAATTCATCATGCTTATAAATACACAGGGCATGCCACTTTAAAGATAAAACAAGAAGAAGAATCATTCCATCATCCCTTTACAATATTAATTGAAAAGGGATAATTGATAATTTTAAGTTTAGTAAAAAAAACGAAAATGAGAAGCAAAGAAGAATTTGTTATAAAAGTAAGAGAATTTGATATAAGAAATAAGAGAATAAGAGAAGAGAGAATGTGAGAGCAATGTGGAAGCAATTCTCATTTATCATTTAAGGTTTTGTATGTCAACAATGTTCAACACATGACCTCTGTTTATATGTCTTCAAGGGTGATCACCAAAGGTCATGTACAATAAATAGTACATTTAATACATATGAATATACATTGTGACTTTTCGTATCGTTCATGAATCTGACTATACGGTAATAATAATGTGGGAAATGAAGAGTCAATAGACGTCCACATAATTAATATATTTATAACAGAATTAAATTAAAGGGATTAAATCAAAGCCGAAGAAGTAGTTTTCATATTATTATTATCGATGACTCATCCAGACGACAAAGGAACAGTCACAACTCCAACTTCAGATCCTATGGCTTTTGTGTGTTTGTCCCATTCGCTTCTGGCATTTTGCATAATTATATGTCTAATCATTATGTCTAATCTCTCTCGTAAGAACTATTAATTTCATTATAAGTAAGTTAGGATTAGATTCGTTTCATCTAAAAGGTCTGTATCTGCTGGGTTTCTCCCTATTCCTTTCAATCTCAGCCTCAAAGTGCTCTTCTTTTGCTGAGGGAAGATTTCATCCACAAATTAATCTTGAGCCAATTGAAATTTTGATTCTATGCAACTTGATGTTTGTAATTTTAACTTGATTGTGTAACTTATTTCTTATAATTTTAACTGTTTAAAATATTAGCTCCTAAACATTTAGGAAATAGGTTTCGTTTTTATGATTTTATTTTCTGAATTTTAAGGGTTAGTTATTTTCCCCATTTTGGTATGAACGGAAGAGAAAGAAATGAAGATATCAATACACCGTAATATTTTAATTTGACCCAACTGGTTAACCAATCCAATTTCCCAACAACGTGTTGGGATTTTTCAATATACTCCACAAAAATTATCATAATTGGTCAAACAAGAAAATTATTTCCTCCACAAAAAATTTTAGATCGTCTTATAGGTTACATGTTGCCACACTAAAGCGTAATTATTATTACCAATGTGGTGAGATAATAGATGTTAATTTGTTAAGGTTGATTCAGTTCCTAAATTTTTCATGTTTGTGCAGTATTTAAACTATTTTATGATTTATTTACCATCTTAAAATATTTGTGAATCATCCAATATATTGAAATATAAATTTTTTTATACACGGTCAACACAATAACCTTCAATTATTTTAAGATGTTGAATGCTACTAGAAATAATACTTTAAAATGATAGATTGATTACCAAATACTATACTTAAGAATGTTGAACGTAAATGAAAAAAAAATTGTATGGTGCTTATAACTTGTTTAAGGTATTGAATGTATCTAAAAAATTACATAAAAGTGTTGAATTAATTTTAACTCATTTATATAAATGCTTGTAACTTGTTTGGTTAATAATATCATTGTTCCATAGAATTTTGATTTTAATCGTCCAAATCATAATTTTCATTATAGTTTTATAAGGATTTGATTTCAGTTATCAGGTTATTTTCAAAGATATCGACCATCCTAACAAACAGCAAAGCTCTAAAAAACAATCAATTAGATGTCCAATGAATTTCCTTCCCCCCCCCCAAAAAATATTGTTATAATGTACTGTACAAACTGAGGACAAAAAATCATCCCCTAACCATTGAAATTAGACTGATGCAACAACAGAAAAAAGTGAATTTTAGCATCACCTTAAGGTAAGCTTGTACCAAGAAGAATGAAAGAGAAGGAAACAGAATAAATTTTTATAATAATTTGAACATTTCTCTTGATTTCAAATCTAAATGTAAAACCTTCTTTAGTTTTGTTTCCCTATTTGTCTCTATTCAAATAGACATTTAGAGCAGGTCTAATTCATTATTGATGGATTCCTCCTAACCATTCCAATTGAAGCTGAAGAAGATGATGAGACGGCAGCAGACTTATCAAACTCTTGCTTGTCCTCATTGAAAGCCTTACTCAGAACTTGTTGCAGCTGCATGTACCTTCTTCTCTTGGCCTGTCTTTCTTCTGGTGTTTCGTTTCCCTTACAGGCAATCTGTGATAGGTTATTAGTATCCATGATCTTGTTCAGAACTTCGGAGCACCGAGGAAAGAATCGTTTCCCTAATTCCACTACTCATCAGAAAGCACAAAGAAAGTCAGCTCTCACAGTAACAGATTATGATACACTATAGCAATAAAACTTATTTTATTAACTGGGATTGGCTACATAGAATTCGGCTCTATCAACAACACTGTCGTAAAGAACCCTAGTTAGTCCTTGAAAGATTGGTGCTTCATAGAGATTTGATATCAGTTTAGTACTCACAATGATAATGGTGTTGATACCATTTTAGTACATTAAAATGGTGATTTTGAACTATTTTGATGATGACACCATCTTTCAAGGACATTCATGGGTTTTCTTTTTAAGATTTGTGATAAGGTACCGGGTATGAGGGTGTAGACAAAGTTCATCTAGTTAGCACCCCAAAGGTAGAGGAAACTGGTGGTGAGAGACCTATGTCTGATCAGGATTAAAGGAATTGGGTTGTGCATTTACTAACACTATAAAAGCTTTTGGTATAATGGTTGTTCCCTCGTTCCCAAGGTAAACCTTATACCAAAGCTAATCTTAGGAATGAAACCTAAAGATTAAGTTGTTGGTACAACCAAACTTGGGGTGTATCAATTTGTCTAGTAAATTAGTTCCCCTAGAGGAAATTTTGCATGAAAACACATTTCCCTCTTGAAGATAAAAAAATCAATTGATGGGCATCATTTCCTTGCCTTGTCCAAGAACAGCATCAACAAAAAGAAAGTGAGTAAACTACTATTTTATTCCTTGAAAATTATGATTGGCACTAATTTAGTACACCCCAAAAGAATATGTCATCTCAATTTTGATCACATCAACCTTGAATATTAGTTCTATAAGGAATTCCATCCACTTATGACTTAACCAATCCAACAGTCAGTGATTTTTTGTTAGATTACTGATCTGAAGTAAAACACATCATTGAAGGGCCAAACCTTTGTATCTCTAATTGTTAAATGCAGTAATAATAAATTGAATATGTATAGCATCAATTACCATATCTCATCCTGGCAAGGTGCTCCTCGTTTATTTTGAAAGGCGCCTCATTCAAATCCACAGCTGTTCTCTGAGTATTAGTACTCACATTTTGAGATATATCTGAAAGTGGACAACACTACTTTCGCTTCCATGGGAAATAATAGCTTCGCCAAACCAACTGAAAAAAAGAGAATTTATCATCAGCCAATCATACCAAATCTCATACCACTTCCCATGTATGGCTATCATCCTTCTAACTGTCGTCCTAAATGAAAGGGGCCAAAAAAAACTAGTAATAGCAGAAGAAGAAGAATGGGCTTTTCCAACACTTGTAATTTGGTTGAGAGTAACTACAATATTAAGATGTTGTTGAGTAACTAACAAGTTGTTAGTTGATATGGTAAACAGCCTCACCCCGTAAAAATGAGAAGATAAGTTTAAATTCTTGAAAAAGAACTTGTTGGAAATGACGAAAACCTTTATGCATCAAATCTAAAAAGAAGTTAGTCAAGTCCAAAGTGGCTTGAGCTAAGCCACAAAAATAATTAAGATGTTGAGTAAACTTGATCCTACAACTCTGATGCTACATGAAACTTCTGATAAAGTACTTATCTGATCTTTCTTCTAAGTTACTTTTAACTTATTTCATTGGAATAAAAAAACCTTGAGTTTCATTAACTATGCCTTAAAGTTTAACAACTTTCCAGACCCCTATTTAATATGCACTACCATATAAAAACAAAGTCAACACACTCACGGATGAAAGATAAAAGGGAATCTTTATATGAAAAATTTATGGACATAACTTGTGAATAAGTAGGACAAAAAACCAGCTATATCTGCCTTGTATACAAGATCAGAAAAGCACATGAGAGACATGCATGCAAGATGAGAAACAGAAAAGAAAATGCAGAGTTAGGACTTAGTTAATAAATACCTCTGTTTTCAAGGTACAACATTTTCATACGAAAATCATCCCCAGCCATAGCAAGAGAAAAAGAAGCTTCTCCAAGCAAAGGCTCTCTTCTCTCAGCTTGTTCTAATATCTCTATGCACAATCTATCCCTAGAAGATGCCTTCCCTTCCTCAGCACTATAATAATCCGCCGCCTTAGTGAGCCTCTTTGAAATCTGAAGTGCTTTTCTACCATCCAAAGTGAGATCAGAAGGCCGAGCTCCTTTTGTCAAGAGGGACACTATAATCTTAGGCTCCTTCCTCATTGCAGCCACATGAAGCACACTATATCCCCTCGGATTCTTCCTGTTAACGTCGGCGAGGCTGAGATCGAGAAGCTCCGCCGTGGTCTTGGCGTCACAGTAAGCAACAGCATAGTGAAGGGCATAAGCATCATCAAGATTGGTATGTCCCTCTCTTAAGAGCAACCTCACTAACTCGACATCATCAGAATCAAGAGCTCTGTGTATTCTCTTCACATATTTATCTGGCAAACATGTGTTGTTCTTGGCCTTTTCTGAGCCTGATTCTATGCGTTTATCAATAATTTGCTTCACTAAATGATGTGGTAGAGATTTTTCAAGTGTGATGACATCAACATCCGATTTAACTATCAGCTCGGTACACTTTGCTAGTAGTGCCTCAAAGGATTTGCCACATATGTTTGCAACAGAAAGAACCAGCAAAATTTCATCTGCTGCTACCTTGTCTAGAATTTGTAGAAGTTGTCTCTACAAAAAGCGAACAATTCCAATAGTTCAAGTATTTATGATATAAAATTTTTAGAAAATCAATTTAAGGGCATGATATTTTCTGTAAAGATCATTGCACAAGTCATTTCACACACACACATATGAGAAAATAGGTGAAAAATCCCTCATTGAGAAATTAATTGGAGAATGAGACCTGCCCGATTATATACGTGGAAGCTTAGTTACACATAACATGGAAGCCCGGTTGCACATGTGTGAAAGGTCTCATTTTATAATTAATTCTTTAATTGGGGACTTTTCCCCTTTCTCCCTATATATATATAGCCATGACCACCATGTTATAGTTAGTAACACTAAACTATGTTTGGAAACGTGATGGAGAAATATTTTTACGTAAGTCGAGGTACATATATGAAAGGAATTATCTCATTTTTTGAAAAAACATTGTTGCACGGGCTTTTGACTTTTCCAAACGGAATGTCAAACAAACATATTATGTTTTTTATGGAAATGTTTAAAATGCCATTTCTTCATTTTTTTTGTCTGACTAGGTTACTTTTTTGGTATAAACCATCCGATATCTTGAGGTATCTTAGATTCATTGCCCTCTCCAGACTAATCCGGACCCCCCGCGATGAGACCTTACGATGGTAGCGAGGTACCGATGGAACAACCTCTGTGAGGTTACGTTAATTATCGCGGCTGTCACTCCACAGGGTTCGAATCCTCGTCCTGAAGAATGCTGGTAGTAGCCCTTATCAACTCTACCAAGGTGTTACTTTGTGGTGACAATAAACTATTGTGGTAGACCGTGCACGGCCCAAGTTTCAATTTTTTTCTCTCTCGACTTAAATTGTAGCCAACACCATTAAAGTATTTTCCCCCCGACAGTTCTCAATATTTTCAATTAATTTTTAGTGTAATTTTTCCTTTTAAGGCGGCGCTGGATGCAATTTTAACCTCTCTCTTCTTTGCATCATAAAGATGGAATGTTATGTTACATAGTAAAAATACACAAAAAATCTCCGTTAAAAAATTTTATTAGTCAAAATCATTTTAATTAGAGCACAGCTGCATTTTGTATATGAAATCTTGTAAAATACTGAACTTATTTGTGTATTAAAAAAAAGAAATTATTAATAAAACTATGCAGTGCTAACATACAAAGCACCATAAAAGTTTCCAGCTTTGAAGAATGAAAATCTTTCCAAAACAATTAACAAAAACAGAAACAAACCGTATTGATTGATAATAACTGATAAAGATCAACCAACATAGATATTTCAAAAGTGGAAGAAGCATAGAGAAGTTCAGCCATGAATTCCACAGCAGGTCGACAGCCAATATAGGAGAAATCATCATCCACATACACAGCACGCCCACCTTTCGCCGACGACCTTCTTACCTTCCCACTGTACAAATAACTCAGAACTCCCGAAATGGCATCCAAGCCAACATCATAATCTTTACCCAGTTCCTTCATTTCCAATTTGATCCCATTCTTCTTCTCCTTCTCAGATAGCACGTTCTTGAAGAAAGGGCTCCTTGCCGCCAGAATGCAGCGGTGAACCGGAACTTCCCAGCCGTCCCAGAGCACGATTCTGGTGTCGGCGAAGAAGTTGTCGGACTCGGAGGCTTCGAGGATTGACGCGAGGTTGTCGGAGAGGCGGCTTAGGGCTGAGAAATCTGAAGGAGGTGAAGCTTCTTGAGTGGTAAAGCGGGTTTGGGAAGTGGTGGCTAAGCAGCAAACTCCGCTTCCATTGTTGCTGATGATCTCGTTGGAATCAGAAGTTGTGATTCTGGAATCCATCAGAGACCACAGAAGCAAACAAAGAGTTTATATGAGAAGGGGTTGAGAATTACTATACACGCACGGTTCTTGTACGTACGTCCTTTAAATAGGGAGCGCAGTAATGGCGATGCATATCCAAAATGGCCTGAAATTGAGGAAGGCCATGGAATTACAGAGAGAGAGAAGAAGAAGAAGAAGAAG
>JANTPZ010002337.1:0-19851 GCA_025593235.1 Vachellia pachyceras
GCATTGTAATAGAAAAGTGACCATATGATGCTAGCTAGCTTCCTAAGACCTGTTCCACGTACGTTCATTTGTGCCTGCGTTATAAAAACTTGTGTTATTCATCAGTCGTATAACTCAAGAGTCTCGAACTTCGTGAAGAGACAGGACTTGCATTCTAGTTAAAAAGTATCTTGATATCTTTTTTAATAAAGGAAAATAACAACATCCTCGATGCATTCTTCTGGGTAAGAAAGTGATTAATTTTACTCGCATCCTTGTCAGTTGCTAATAAAGTTATTAAATAATGCACATGTTATCGACAGTAACCAAAAGAACGTTGTCGTCCCTAAAGCCGAGGGTCACTGTTACTACAGATCGAGAGGTAATGTTATCGTTCTGTTATATGATGATAGTCACGAGAAATAAAATAGTAAAGGCAGGTAAGTTATGGGGGCCTATTCGTGATGGGTTTCGATTAAGTTCTGGGCAGATGTTCATGTACATGTGTGGAAGATGAGGCCCATTGGGGTGCTTTTGGAAGGTCTCTTGTTGTCTGGAATGCTGGGATTCATTGGGTGAAGATTGAATGGGATGCATCATCATTAGTTGAAGGATTGTATATTGGTATGTTCTTGCTGGCGTCATAGCTATACGTTGATTCGAGAGATTCGGTTCGCCTTTTATGGGTGTACGTACAAGCATGCTAGGCGAAGTAGACAAGGGTACTTGATATTGTGTGCAACAACGCAAAAATAACGCATATTTAAGAACGCTGTAAAGAAATACTTTTAGCAAACTCAAGTAAATATGTGAAGGAAATTATTTCATTTTATGAAAAATCACCGTTGAACTGTGTTTGATTTTTCTAAACACTCCAACAAACAAGCCCAATTCCAGCTAAGCACAGAGACAGCACACAGCGTGTCGTGACAGATACTTCTGGGTCCTCCATTACACATATGGGGCACAGTATCACCATTCTTGCAGAAACCAAATCCGCTGCCTACTCATTTGGTCTCTTAACCCACAAATTCTCAATTGGAACTTTCCTTCCTATTGCCCTACTTCTGGTCGGTACGTGAGCCGCAGCTGAGTTGGCTACTTGTAGTCTTGTTTGATTGGAGTTCAAGATCTGTTCTTGAAGTTACTGATATCAAACTCTCTAATCACGCGCTCTCTGTTTCTGCAATGCCACAACAGAAAATCCATTTGCATCTGTTGTGTGCCATGTTAAGTGTCGACTCGCCAGCTTCAAGCAGATATTAAGGCAAACGATACATTAGACAGAATTGTATTGAAGATGCTTCATCAAAATTCAAAAGCCCACATCGGATCCGCAAAAACACCCGAATGGTAGGCCGAGCTAGCTTTCTAAAGTAGAGAATAACTAAAATAGAAGGCCACAGCTTGTTTTTCCCCAAGATTTCTTGAGTTCATAATATAACACCGTCCCCCCGCAAACAGTGAGTTTTGAAATCGTATGGCCTTGGCCAAGAAGTTGATGTTACCCGAAATTGCATGTATAATATCTTTATAGAATGACTCTTGATCATAGAATGACATATATAGAGCATTTTAAATTCGTTCACGACGTAAGGCGATCTTCTTGTTGACAAACTACCATATATTCGTGCACGAACCTGATCCTTCCCTATGCTGTATTGAACATCTTGAATATGGTTTTACACACAAATTGGAATTAAAGACTCCTAAAAATATATTTGATTTTTCTGTTTACCTCCCTTTTCATCTTCGCAACTTCTTATAAAGTAAAATATTCCTGCGGTCATTGCTAGGGACATTACCTTATACAACCCATGGTGCTAGTTATAAAAGCTAAATAAGAATTCTACTTTGATCCTTCGATCCATTTTATATTTTAAATTTATAATTTTTCCACAAAGTATCCACGTAAAAAACGTACCACTGGTAGAATGTAATGTAACTCACGTCTCCAACATGCAATTAAACCCCGAAACTAATAGATCATGAAGCAGGGAACAACTGCGTTCCTGTTTGATTTGACACCCCATCTTAATTAGTGGGCAGGTGGAGTTTGTGGCGGTGCTATTAATTATAATTCTTATAAGATATCTTAAATCCACTTCATTATATATGTGTATGTTTTTGTGTATTGAACTTGGTCCTTCTTTGGTCTTGTATCATTCAATGCCGTGCATATACGCAAAATCAAAGGATTGGTGTCAAAATTAGGACATGCATGAATATATTTTCTGTCTTCATTTACTGCACTAAACCAACCAACAACGAGAAAAATTAAAATAGAGCTCGGCCTTTTTCCCCTACAGTATAACCTGTACAAGGACAGATCCAGAACAAAAAGATGTTATTATATATCTTCTGTACAATATATAATTAGCATTGATTTTTTTCGCAAGGAAAAAAAACAAAGAAACATAAGACTATATGTCTATACATGAATAAGATACAAGGTAGAGGACCTGAAATCCGCCAACAGATATATAATTTTGGTTTTTTTTGGGGGGGCTATGTCTTCGTTTTTCAGCTAGGTATATAATATCTCTCTCTCTCTCTCTCTCAGGTTGCCCTATTGAAGTTGATGCTTTAATTTGGAAAAGCCAAAGGGGAAAAAAGAGGACTCTTCTCTTGTCGCTGTGGATTATTTGTTTGAGGACGTAGCTATACTACGTACGTGAGTGTGTATGATGTAGATATGCATGCATAGTTCATAGACAACCCAAACCCTTAGCTTCAGATCCTTTGATGATTCTGAGCCTCTTGCAGGAGCATGTAAACATGTCCCATGGAACATCTCCAACAAGCATCCAGTCACCCTCTTTGTCTTCATATGTCGGAACATATTCAGATCCATTGTATCCCTCCCTCTCTGAATATTCTCCAAATGTGCACTTGAACATGCCTTCCAACGCCTTCAGCACTTGCGGGTAGCCCTTATAAACCTTTAAATCTATCTTCCTCAAGTAAGCTGCACCTGACATGCTCACTTTCACGTACCTTCCACCATCTTCCTCCTTCTGCTTCCTACTGAAACCTCTCACTGGTGGCCATCCCACTACTTGTGCCCTGCCATTTCCAAAACAACACATCAGATCGCTGTAAGACATCGATCTCCCTTCCAAATATAACTATAAAAACTAACAATTCAAGTTCTCAGAACTAAACACGAAGAACATCGTCACTCTTCACTTACTTTGCTGATGGGCCATTTTCTAACTGATTATGACCACTTTTAGCATCGGTACTCTTTCCTGTTGATTCCTCCTCAGGTGAACACTTCCTTTTGCTTCCAACACTGCAATGTTTCTCCTGCTTGTCATTGCCTGGCAATCCCAACCTTAGCTCTGTGTCCTTCAGGTTCAGCTCACTCATTGATACTGAACTCTTCATTTCTTTGATCTTCAACGACAGATTATCAACTTTACCACTTCTATTCTGATTTGTTGGTGACACAGAGATAGAGAGAAAGAGAGAGATCTGACTCGCTAGAGGTTGGAGAGAGATTTTGAGTTTAGAAGGACCAAGATGGAATGAATGAATGAGGAAATGAGGTAGCTTAGCTCAATCCACCCAATTTTATAGTGGCTGGCCAAATCAGCGAGATAAGAGAAAATAATATCTCGATTCCCTTGTTTTCATGGGATACTCATTCAGCAAAATACACCTACTTTCCATTATTGCACGCGCTTCCACACCCGTCAATCGAGTGGTGACAAGTCATGACTTTTACACGTGGGACCCTCAACCTGCACACGGTTTGGGCAGGTAGCGCGTGGCGGTGGAGACTTTGGCATTGGAAGGACACGGACTAGAAGAATAGGGAGTGTCCAATACAAGGGAGAACAGGGACGGCCAATGGCATTAAATAACGTGGACCAGCAACGGACGGCTGATATGATCTGTAGGTCGAATTCACGGAGTGAATCTTGGAGCGTTGGATCACGAGGTGCTCCGTGAAGGAACACGCCCATGTGAACAGGGAGCATGTCCCACGTGGATGCTATTGATTGGTCGGGCATCATCATGTGGGTGTATGCAATCAATGAGAGAGCTTAAATGTGAATTGATAGTTGCCTCACTTGCCTTTAGCGACATGGCATGTGGGATGGTCATCAGCTCCTTTTTCTATTCAACATGTTGTTCTTAAATTTATATGTATGTTCACTCAAATTATGCTCATCACCACTATTTCAATTTACATGTTAGCCATAGATCCGACCTCAGATCATGAGGAAGATTTAACAGATACATGCATGGAACCGATACGAGGTCAATGTGGATCAGGTTAAACAAATGAGTGCTTCTATATATTTATAAGAGTGTGCATCAATTTATAGATAATCCATTCAGTT
Organism: Vachellia pachyceras; assembly: GCA_025593235.1. Lineage (NCBI taxonomy): Eukaryota > Viridiplantae > Streptophyta > Magnoliopsida > Fabales > Fabaceae > Vachellia > Vachellia pachyceras. Next base: position 4,332 of record JANTPZ010002337.1, read on the forward strand.
TCTGCTTTGTATGTCCATTGGAAATAGCAGCATGTGAATGATGTTAGTATAGTCAACAGTTTTCGGATCCCCTCTTTTTTTTTTTTGTGAACACCAGACACATGGGCCTAAGGCCCCTCGATATCAGGCGCCTTTTTCTGAATCTCTGACCTTCTTTCAACTGGATCAGGTAACCCGGGGCAACCGACTAATCCAGAGCGGGGAATACTCGGGCTTACCCATATAAGGTGCTTTACACCAAGGGTGGGCATGCTCTACCCTCAAGCATGACTTCAGGATTTGAACATACGTTCGCCTGAGGAGTGATAGCCACCTTAATCTAACTTTTGCGTGGAGCTAAAAGTTGATTTAGGGTTAAGGGCAGTTAAGTGCGGGCATGATTTTTAGTTTCACTTTATGGACAAGTACGTACGTACGTACGTATTATATTTCAATTTTCAAATGCTAGATATGTAATACGATGAGCTTTTGTTGCATATTAAGTTGGAAGTGCGAATAAGGGGTTCATTAATTGGAAACCTATTGAGTTTTCTTCGAAAGCTCATTCGACGAATGCATGGGAGAGTATTCGTTGGCGACAAAGATATCAAATAAGCAAGTGTTAATTACACAGTAAAGGAAAGAGCTCATGAGAATGAATCTCCAACAGAAAGTTAAAGGACGTTGGCTTGCTTGAGTAGTTAAAATGGCGGACACAGAAATTAGCTGCCAGTCATGAAGCCATTGATATGATCACCACTCAACGAACACGCAAGCGCAAGACTCCAAAAAGACAACTGAAAAAAGGGAGGTGTGATACAGAGAAGATGTTAGGCAAGTGCATTTGTTTGTGCAAGCGTGCTAGTTATTACGAAGAAAGAAAGGGGGAAGAGAACAGAGAGGCAGCGGGGGCATGCTAAGCACTATCTGAAATTAAACCATTCACAAAACCAGACAGGGATTTCTGCTCTGGACTCGACTCACTTCCCTTTGGATCGATGCGACTGGCCCATCAACTTTTCTCCCATCAAAACCGAATAATAACAACAACAACAACAGCTTCACTAACGCATGCATCATATTTTTTCTTTTGGCACATAAATTTTAGGAAAGGGGTTGGGCTCACCCACGATTAAAGGGCATGGCACCTAACTCATGATTCACTGGGGCTTGTCTCTACGGGCACTGGAGCATATCAAGCATGCCATTTAGTTTTAACCACACAGGTAGATCAACCCAGCTTCACTAAATTATGGTAATGCCTCGCCAAGCGCCACAAATGGAGCCACAATAAAGTGGCACTCCCCATGATCGAACCCTCTCCCTTTAGGTGAAAGTACTAGCCAAATCCTTTCGCTAGTTGAACCCACGGATGATGGGTACACATGCATCATATTTAGCCGATCACACTGTTTAATCACCTTTTGTGTATGAAACGATAAGGCACACAAGTTTGGATGCATGCGTAATAAATATACATATATAGAGAGAGACAGAGAGGTGGTGATTAATGAGAAGCATGTGTGTGTGTGTGTATGGTAAGAGAAGTGGTGATGATGGAAGGTAGGGAGGTACACACGTGGGATGTGTTAAATGTGGAAGGGATCATTGGATGTGGGCCTTGAGGGAGGCACACGGGGGCGATAGAATGAGAGGGTTTAAAGGAGGTAGGGAATGAAGGCCCAAGAAATTATGTGTAGGACAAGAGAGGGAGTCCCCACTCCCACGCCCTCCTTTGTCTGCTTGTTCCCTCTCACTTGTGATCAATTCTGATTAATGACTGCTTTATTTTTGGCCATCTCCGCATGTGCTTACCATTTATGAATCCCCATCAATGCACTTTTATGTACATGTCATGAGCAGTAACACAGTTAAACAATGACGTTTAATCCCATCAACTCGTCTTGATCAACTACTGCTATCTAAGCTAAGCCTCCGTTTGGTCAGCCTCCACTCATTTTTTACAATATCATCAAGTGTCCAGACCAAATTGATGAGGCGCACCCCCCCTCTCCCCAAAACAAAAACCAAAATAATGGTTCTGTTAACGTAGAACTGTGTTTGCTCGATCGATGTTGAGTTTTGACTTTACACACACACACACACACCTGGTTAAGTGGGTAAGGGGGGTGTCAAAACAACGACAATACCAAATGGTGGCATAATACTCTTCGGTGGACGTTGAAGTTGACTGTTATTTCATCCGTACCGTTGCATTGACGAATTAAAGATTGAAGAAGGAAGCAGAGACCGAGACCCATATATGTTTTCTTGACCGTCTGTTCAAGAAATACTTATTTACTTATGGTCCCCATTTCTTATTCTCGCAACCAAATCTTCCGTTTACGGGCGGTTCTGAGAGATTTATAATAATAGATCTGCAATTTATGCCTCATGCTTCAGCTGCAAATTAAAGCGCCTCTTTCCCTCACTATCACACACCTTTTGTTCAACTTTTCTTTTCTTAACATCAAACTGTCAGCAAATTTGTTCCCATTCCGTAGTTTATTTACTTATGATTGAAGAGACAGCAAAAAGAAATTTACTTTTACTTTGGTGTGGAAGCTTCAGTACGTGATGATAATTATATGGGAGGCGATAGTTGACACGGTGGATCTGTGCGCGCGCGCGCGCGCGTTATATATTCTAATACCAAATATAGCAGATTAATGCATGTGAAATTATGAGGGGCACTGAATGGCTTCATTGGAAATTAAAATTGGCCCCGGTCTAGTGGCTGAAGCAGTGGCGTGCATGTGCAGGGCTGACACGGAAGTGAATGCGAAACATGGACAAATTAATAAAACCATGGATCTACGAACGTTGGTGACTTCGAGGATATGGTGAAGCCAGGGAACCTTTATTTCAGTGTGTACACTTGAGGTAACGACAGAATCGAATTTGCATTTTGTCATTGACCGACCTCCCTCGCATCGCAACAGAATCTGATCGCATGTAGTCTGTGTAACGTGACCAAGATCGATCCAAGAAGGAAAAGAAGCAGCAATGGTAGGTTTTATTTAACGGTTTATGATCAGAAAATGGCGTGGCTAGGTCCCTAGCTATATATATATATATATATATAACAATATGCTCCAATAATAATACCACTAATGTGTGTTTGTTCAGACTTGAGACCTGAGATCAGTTTGTGTGCGCACTGTGGAGGGTTTTTTTCTGCGGCTATGCTACGTAGGTCCTCCCACCCTCTGAACCTCTGCTATACTCATTTTAATTTAAGAGACGTGCCCTCCTCGCCAATTAACCACCGCCCATCCCCTCACTCAATAAAATAGATACATATACATATCTCCGATCGATATATATCATTGATCAATTATATTTCAATCAGAACAAATGGCAAACGAATCATTACCAGTCTATATATAATAATGATCCCCCTCACCATTATGTACGCCCTCACACAGTACCATATATGTCTGATATATATACATATGAACCCTCTCTCTCTCTGGTACTCCCTCGATCTTAATTTCTTGCTTTGTAATGAGCTGCCCCGAGTGAAGAACCATTAAATTCATTCCAAACACGTACGTACACTCGTACTCGTCGTCAGTGTGCAGTGTGCTGGTGCGGCATGACAAGTGTATTATTAGAGGGAAGTGAAGCAAAGGGGTAATAATATTGGGGAGGAACATGTAAAAAGAAGGGAAATATAATGAATGGGTGAGTGGGGTGCCCTTAAGCGGCGCACATGGGATAGGGTTTGACACTTGGGGTAGCATTCCCCCAACAAACTCACATGAATGAATCTCAACACATGCCCCTCTCCTACGTCTGGGCCCCACTCTCCCTCTTTCTCTGATTCCTTTTTCATCTTCATCTCTATTAATTAATCACTTTCAGATGCATAGTTGCATACACACACACATACATGTATAATGATCTGCTTTGATTAGTTACTTGCTTCGGTTTCACTTTGATGCGTGCGTACGTATCTTTAACTTGTAGCACACGGTGAGCGAATTGAAGATCTTTGACAGATATACACAGTTCCCTTCTTTCTTTTTGGCTCCTACGACCACCGTCCAGTTTGGGTGTTGGCCTGCAGGGACATGTAGTGCTCGAGATGTATTATACGTATATACATATGTGTGAACGTGGCCAACATGTGTACATGCTTGCGATTCTAGAGCAACATCTCGCATGAATCAATACTACAAAAAATTAAATCTGGAATTATACAAATTCACACCGTTACTACCAACAGTTGATTGTGCCCTCTCAAGTAATTGTGCCTCTCTTCATATCTACTTTTAATCCTCCCCACAATGAGTCCGTTTGGCAAAGCGGTGGAGAAGTACTTATGGGCTTATTCACACAAGCCGAGACAAATATGTGAAGGAAATTATCTCGTTTTACAGAAAAACACTGTTGAATGTGCTTATGGCTACAAGGCAAACGTTGCCAAACAAGCACAATATCCTGTTCGCTAACGTGCTTTTACTCAGCACATAGTATAAGGCCACATATCCCAACCTCATCTTTTGGCTTGTCTCCACATAAACCACTTTACTTTTAGTCCTTGCCACGTCTATATAAAGCAACGTAACCCTTTATTGACTCCTTTTTACTATCGCCATCCCAGTAACTAAAGCGAGGAGAGGACACTGTTTCAATCCCTCCCTCCAAGCTAGTTCCTTTTTGGATACAAGCTAAGGGTTAGTTAAACTCAGAAAACCTTAGAGCATCTCAACAAGCTTGTGTGTGTGTGTGTTGATGAGTTCGTTTTTATGCCACACAACATGAATCCAAATCGCATGGCTCTTAAAGAGCGGCATGTCCTCATTTCTAAGAGAACTCAGAGCTTGTGTGTAATTCATTTTGATGAATATGGAAACATATATGAAAATGAGGTTTAAAAATGTGTTTGGTATGCTATGAAAATAAAACCTAATTTTTATATTAAAAACTTAAAAACCCTTTTAAATTAAGAAACACTTAACAACTTTTTTTTTTCAATTGGAAGCCTCCTCTCAACTCGAAAGGCTTGTTAGAGACTGCCATTATTTATGGCAACCAACGCCGGCAAAAGGAAGATAAACAAACCCACTATAGCTTAATTTATAGACAATCAAAACCCCCTATAGCTCAATTCAGAAAAAACCATTGTATCTTGTAGTCATATGGACTTAAAACTAGACCTAGACAGATAATACTTAGTACGCAGAGACAGCAGTGATTCTATGGACTTAAAACCAATCACCTGATGGGTGTGTATTAGAGGTATTAAGGGGCAGATAATACCCCCCACATCTCCACTATTAATTGCGGTTTTGCCCATTAAAACGGTTGTGCGCAAGTCCTGGTGCATAAAGAATGCTATAGAGATCTCACCACGATCTCATGGGAGCGGCCTCACTCCACATTTGCACAGATGCTTTCTTTAAATGAATCTGCACTGAATATAGCATCCTGTGGAATTATGAAATCATTAAGAGCTTTTCACTCAACCCTCGAAACGTGCATTCTAACACTCCCTCACATCATAGGAAGAGGCCGATAAATCATTTCAGTGCTAGAGAACTAACAAGCGACTTGTTCTTATCAATTGAACCTTATCAATTGAACTAACAAGCGATAAATCATTTCAGTGCTAGCAGAACTAACAAAAGTTGGATTGTCATCACTGCCATTTTCAAACTAGCTTTAGTATCATTCCCCTTAATGTTTCAACAATCTTTTTTCTCCCTAGAGGTTTGATTAATGAATCTGCTAGGTTCACATTTGACCTCGCATAATCGATTGAGATCACCACGTCTTTTAGTAGTTGCTTTACAATATTGTATTTAAACCAGATATGTCTATTTTTACCATTAAATTTTTGTTTTTAGCCGTAGTTATCATTGGTTATCACAATGCAAAAATACTGATGCTGTGGGCTTATCACCTAATGGGATATTCGCTAAGAAGTTTTTAAACTCAGCCTCAGTACCAACCATTTCCATAGTAATAAATTCAGAATCCTCTAACCAATGAGTATATTATTCTTTGTCATAACAATATTGTCAAATTTGAATGACACTTTAACCCCAGCCTTTCCTAGTATAGCCACAAAAATTAAGTTTGCTTTGGCTTCAGGAACATACAAGACATCATTCATTACCAAGATCTTCCTTGATATGAGTTTTCACACCACTTTTTCCTTCCCTTGAACTCTTGTAGTTCGGGAGTCAGCAAGATATGTGTGGTCTTCTCCTTCTTCAAAGGAGGCATACATGTCCTTATTAGCGCGCGCGCACATATATGTGTGTGTGTGTGTATGCTTGGTAACTCCAGATTATACCACCCATCTATTCACATCAAATATGATAAGGGCTTGAGAAACACTGTAGCAATAATTTCATTATCATTACCTTTGTCTCCTTCTACCAAGTTTACACTTGCTTTTGAAGGATTTTTATCTTTCGACCCTTTAGCCCATTTTCTGTATGATGCAGCATAATGATCTGGTTTGCCACAAACAAAACAACAGCCCTTTTTTCTTGAACTTGGGGTTAGCATCCTTGGGTTTCTAACCAAATTTCCTATTTTTATTCTTGTTGCTAGGTTCTACTTCTACCAAATTTGCCTTGGAAGTCATCTCCTTCTCTTAGCACTTTGTATTCCCTTTGTTAGTATATTCAATGATTTTCTAACATAGACAACTACTTCTGTTTGTGCTTAGATGTTGTTTATAATTGCTCTATGATTCTGGCAATTTTTCAATTTAAACTCCGGTAACGAACTCATCAGGCAGATTAATCTTTTCAGCCCTTAGTTCCTCCAGTAATTTGTAGTACTCATTTATCTGTAGCTTTACATCTTTTCCATCCGTCATCTCCCATTTATAATAGTTTCCAACAACAAACTTTTGTTTCCCAATATCCTCCGCAGTGTAATTGAGAACCAAAGACTCCTATATCTTGTTTGCCTCTTTTTAAAGGCTATAGAATCGAACAAATCATTAGATAAGGTATTGATCAAGGTGTGCTTGCATACCTTATTAGCATATGTCCAGACATCCTTCTAGGCTTTACCAGTGTATAGGGAAGGTTCAAACTATGTTAAGGCGTTAACAATGTTATGCATATCAAGAAGATTGTTGTCATGCATATCAAGAAGAGTATATACCTATTCTTGCCACCGCCTAAAATTTTTACCATCAAACACCTCAATTTTTGAAGCATTAGGTAAAGGACAGGGAAGAAGAATTGCTGCTGGTATGGAAATACGATGGGCACGAACATTCTCTCCACCTTCAGGAATGCCACCATTTGAGTTGGGGTCGATGTCACTAGTAGCCATGGTATAAAGTAACTCTTAAGATTGTTGGCTTCTGGGCACAAGTGGAAGAATGAACGATTCGAGTCGCGTCGAATGACACTATCCTTAAGAGTTATTCTGTTGCAACAGGCAAAGATGAAACAGCACCCTATAGGATTAAACGGATCCCTTCTGTGGTAATAGGGATTATAGAATTGGTGGAAGGAAGCAAGAACTTAGAGGAGAAAGTCGACAATAAGAAAGAGAAGCTAGAGGAATTTTCCGTGTGTCTGATGAGTTCTGAATGGTACGCTTTTATAGACATGAACTAGAGGAGGAAACGGCACGAGACGCATTGAAAACCTTTGGTTGAACAAATACACCCATAAGGCTGATGGTACTGTTGGGAATGGTCAATTTTCAAAAGGGGAAGACCCTTGAATCTGAAACCCAAAAAAAGTACACTTTCAGGTAGTCCTCTTTGACTTAATCAAAATAAAAAAAATGTTCCTAGTAAGCCAAAAATATTTTAGTAAAATTATGCCCAACACTCAATTAACTCACGTGTAGGAGGAATCGCCAAATTTCAACTGAATTTTCCACTAGTAACTCATTTGTTGTGCGCGCAAACCCACGAGCCACCATTACTCTTAGCCCATGTTACTAGCTTATGAAGCAACTTAATATATGGACTTGAACTCTTATTCTCTCAAGCAATGTGAAACTTGCTTCTTTTCACACACACCCATATGATACCAATTTTTTAAAACAACCCTGTGTAGGAGGAGTAAGTAATAAAGAAGTTAAAAAATAAAAACACAAAAAATGGAGATAGGGTAGTAATTAATTAATTATATAAGCAGCTAACATGGGATGTCCACTCAGGACTACCTCCACTGAACAATCATAGGAGGATAACATCAGGTGCCGTCAGCTATCCCAGCAAGCTTGGAAAGTCCATCTCACGCATTCCGCCACGTGTCACGAGTTTATTCCTTAATTACCTCTCCCACAATATTTTTTTTAAAAAAAAAAAAGACAAGGGGCACCCCATCTGTCCTTGTATTAATGCCCAATCAAAGCTTGGTTTCACTTCTTCCCGCTATAGTGTAGTTATAGTACCCACTCGGGCCTCCCCACACAAAGGCTATTATTATCGCATCACATAGCAACAAAACACTGAATGCTTAGAGAGAGAGTGAGAGGTCTAGAGAGAGAAAGTGTGGTAAAGTGATAAGATCAAATTTTGGCATGGAAGTTATCGGGCTGAAGAAGGAGAAGATGGGGTTTGAGGAAACGGAGCTGAGGCTCGGACTGCCCGGAAATGGAGGCTCTACTGCCGCTGAAGCAAGAGGAGAAGCTGCGAGGAAGAGAGGATTCTCTGAGACTGAGAATAATGGCCCTGTGGATTTGATGCTCAACCTCTCTTCTTCCAAAGAAGCTGATCAATGCTCCGACAAACCCAAAGAGAAGACCCTTCTTCCCGCCGATCCCACCAAGCCTCCTGCCAAGTATGTTCTCTTCAACTCCTTTTAATTATATTTTTGTCGCCGCCTTGTTCTTGAATTATATATCTGTTATATATATGTATGTATAATCGTAGCATATGTCATGTACATGTAGATTTCAGTTCGGTAATTATAGTTAACCGTTGACTAGGGCAAACTGCTAAGCATCTCTGTGTGTGGCGCCTGGAGGAAGGAGAAGGGGGGTTATCAGATCATGGAATAAGATGGATAAGAAGAAATAGTCATAGGGGGGAATGGGAAATAATGACTTGTTTATTATTAACTAGAGAGAGAGCGAGAGAGATCAGGTATATATAGATTGGAGTTTGGACTATACTTTTGTAGAGATTGAATTGAATGAAATTGGTATTTTTTATCTCTATCTTTGTCGTTCCAAAAAATCCTAATCATAATCAGTGGCTTCAACCATTCAGTGCCGTACAATGCGAAAAAGGTATGAATTCATATTTTCCCCCTACGTACGGCTGATTCATTCATTTCGCCGGAACACTATATATTTAGTCTCACGAGCTAGGCATATATAGGGGATGAACTCCTCTCTAGCTAGCCATTATCTTTGACTAATTTTATATCTGCTGGTTTCGAGCACAGTATATAGGATAATTAATTAAGGAAGTCTTAATTTTCTTAAGAGATGAGATAACAAAAGCACGTAGATGGGTGTTATATGTATGTGAAACGAATGAGTCCACAGATAAGAATATGTAGTAGCTAGTAGCTAGAGCATTTGATTAAGAAGCATGGATGGAGTTGACCAATTAATAATGAAATGAAACGAAAGGACTCAAGTGGTGGGATGGCCGCCGGTGAGATCGTTCCGGAAGAACATGTTAGCCCAGAAGAAGAACGGAGAAGAGAGCAGTGATCAGAAGAGCAGCCCTAATGGAAGCTTCGTGAAGGTGAGCATGGACGGAGCTCCATATCTTCGCAAAGTGGACCTCAAGATGTACAAGAGTTACCAAGACCTCTCTGATGCCTTAGGCAACATGTTCAGCTCCTTCACCATAGGTAATTAATTATTTTTTCACGTGAGATTATATATATGTAATTGATGGTCAACCTTATCTCTGTATGTATAGTAATGATTTGATTAATTTAATGAAGGGAATTGTGGATCCCAAGGGCTGAAGGACTTCATGAATGAGAGTAAGCTGATGGATCTGTTGAACAGCTCCGACTATGTCCCGACCTATGAGGACAAGGATGGCGACTGGATGCTTGTCGGTGATGTCCCTTGGGAGTATGTTCATTTTCTCTCTTCTGTTCATCAATTTCTCTCATCACCATACATATACATATATATGAGCATCAAAGGCTTTATCGATCATAAAGAATTTCTCAATAATGTGCTCCATTGTTTCTTTCACCAGTCTTTTTCAATCATATGCTTTTTATTCAGACAACTATATATGTGCCCGAAGAAAACGATATATGTTTCCGATCATTACCCTTTTTAGCTGCAACCAAAAACCCTCTTCCATTATTTCGAATATGTGCTTAAATTACTTTACTTTTCCAGCGTACCCTTCTCTTAGATCCATTAAGTACTACTTCAACGCAATTATATATATATATATATATATATATGGTGATGCCCTACAGACTTATATAACATGAATTGTCTTCGAATCAACCTGCAGGATGTTCGTTGAATCCTGCAAGCGCTTGCGTATTATGAAAGGAAAGGAGGCAATTGGACTTGGTAAGTGGATTACTTTCTTTCCAAAAAAATCCAACTAGCACATATTTTACACAACGCAATTATCAATTATAAATATGCGATAATAATTAACTTTGTTTGGGTTGAATTGAAAACTATTTCAGCACCAAAAGCCATGGAGAAAGTGAAGAACCGAAGCTAGAATATTAGGCGTACGTACGTGATGATAATTAAGGCTAAAGCTGCAGCAGACTGATGATTATGTTTGGATTGTACGTAGTTAATTTCTGTATAATTATGGTTTGTTATAATATGATATTTGGAAACATATGTTGAGCAGCGAGATACCCAGCAAGTTTTAATTATGAAACACAAAACAATAATGGTTCTTAAGTATGTTGCTTGAGACTTGTCTTTCTTATATATTTGCTTCTCGTCGTCTGGTATGACTTGTGGTGAGTGCTTGCTTGATAATAAGGTTTAACAGTTTGCTTGTCGCGTCGTCTGTTGTAGCTATAGATATAAAAACCTACAAATAAATATAACATCGGTGTGTTTTTATTATTTCTGGGATTGTATTCCAGCTTATTGTGGGTTTTTTGCATAATATTCAGTGTGTAGTACTGGAAATGTTCCCTCACCATGTTGAATGAGGGAACAACATCAATGTGCTTGATCATGATGCATTTATAAGCATGCCCATGTCACTCATTTAATTACTCCTATTTCTTAAGGATATATATTGTTGTTCTTTTATTATATTTCCTTTCTAGAGTATTCTGGTCAAACTTTTATTTAATATGTTTGAGTGAAAATTAAGCAAAAGCAACCGATTAAGCGTCTTCATGAAATTTTCTGCTCAAGGTGTGTGTGAACCACACTCCACACATTTGGCGATTTTGATTTAAGCGCAGAAGATGGAAGTCGCGCCCTTTTCCCACCACAAGTATATATTTACAGATACATTTAAACAAAATATTAAGAATTTGAAACCAAATTATGTTTTGTCAATTGTTTTGTCATAGTAAATATGGAGGCTGTATGAAACTTCGAAAATAGCTTTTTACAAAATTTTTGAAACTAGAACCAACTGATGCGGCGTTTTATAGTAATTTTAAAAGTAGAGTTGTCATGGATAATATACTAGAATGGCAATATATATAGTTCTTCGTTATTTCTTACAATTTAAAAATATAAAATAACATTACATCAAGTTACTAGAATATAACATAATTAAGCTACTGGAATTGAGGTAAATGATATATACTGATAAAAGCTAAGAACTTGTTGAGTTAGTGTGGCAATCGAATTATGAACATAAAACATATTTGAAAAGTGCTGCTATAATGAGAATGCAATGATATAAAATGTTGCAATAATAGGGTTGCAATGGATATATTTATGTCCAAGGACTGTTTCTCTTTGGAGACTTCTTTTATGTAATGAAAAATCTCTTAGTACCAAAAAGCAAAAACTTTCAAGGTGAAAAAATGGATATATTTTTGCAAGACAGTTAAAAAAATCAGTTGACATCGCAAGAGTTGCAAATGTTTCAAAACTGTATGGTTCTTCGGTGCTTCTGAAAAACAACTTTAAAATTAATATACAAACACCATAAGAATCTTGAACCAGACAAAAGTCTATATATGTATATATTTTGATGAAAATAAATTAAGCAATCTCAAAGGAAGTCAATAATAATGGTGGGACTACGATTGCGGCATCTCCAAATGGGGAAGCGTGGTCGATTTCCATCATAAGGTGGCAAACTGTTTATAGAAACCTGATATGAATAATTCGGCGTGTGTTGTTATTTTCTGTGTTCACGTGGTGACAGAAAGTAACACGCAAGAAATTGCTGGCCACTGTTATATATATATATATATATATATATATAAATGGTTCACTAAACAAAACATGTAATACAAAAACAACTCTTATGAGATTTGGAGTCACACTTGAAGAGGATTCGCCACTTCGACCAAAAAAACTCAGATCTCAGTTTTAAGTATATACAAGAATTTGGGACATTGTGAAGTAATTCATAAAAACTACCATACTACTTACTACCTTTAGTGTTTAACATAAGAGACAGCTGACTTTTTTAGAATTTAAAAGAACTAAATAAATTACATATTTATTTATATACATCATTATATTATATATTTCAAAAAACGTCAACTCATTCTTACATTAACTAATCGAAGTAGTACTATAAAACTAACAAGTTGGTTTCCCCGTTCATTTTCTCCTCTCTGGGTACGTTAGTTTTCTTTTCAGGCTGTGATAGTTCATGAACTTAGAGTTTATTTGGATGTGATTTTAAAAATAGCTTTTACAGATTTCGAGATAAAACATAAGTTTTGGAAAATATATTTTGGAAATAGCTTTTACAGATTCCAAGTCAAAACCTAGGTTTTGAAAAGTAATTTATGTTTGAAAAGTTATTAGCTTTTACGGATTCCGAGGCAAAAAAGTGGATATGAAAGAGGAAAAAGAAATAATGAAGAGTACGAAAGAGGAAAGAGAAAGGAAAAAAAGTATGAAAAAGAAAAAATGAAAAAGTAGAAAAAAGAAAAAAAAGAAGGAAAGAGAAAATCTAGGTTTTAAAACCTAGATTTCAAACTGAGGTTTTATAACCAAAATAGCTTTTGGGAAAAAAAAATTTTGCTTGGACAAAACTTGTAAAACCTATGTTTTAAAATCAAACCTAAATTTTAGAATGGGTTTCCAAACAAACCCTTATTCGGTCGTGTGCAAATATAAGAAAAAGTTTGGCAAACAGTTCCTACAGCCTCTAGGCCCTGTTTGGTATGATGGAATTGGGCACATGGAAATGGAGCCCGATTCCATCATACAAGCATGTTTTGTTATTCGGTCACGTGCAAATATAACTACAACGTGAATAAAATAGGAGACAATAAGTGGTTTAAAGCCTGAGAGATTGTTATAGTTAACAAGCTAAAATTTGTTTTCTAATTGATTAAGGGATATGAATGAGTAATTACTGTCTTGAAGACAGAAGCGGAGTGGATATAGGATTTAGAAAGAGGACAAAATTTGCATGCAAAAGCAATCATTCCCAGGGATTATTCTTTCATCAATCACATCCTTCTAATACTTTCCTTCAGTTTACACCAACATAAAATAAGCAAGCAAATCCCCTTCCTCAATTTTCCAGTTCCTAGCAATATGCAAAATTAGAAATCAACTGACTTAATTACAAGATCAGCATTTTTTTTGGACTTCATAATAAGCTCTGCGTTGGGCCGGTCATTGTACTCTATCTGCATCACGAAACCAAGTAGATATATGGTCATCTCTCAACCGCGCACAAGAATTACCAGAGATATTCCTAAAAGCTCCGAAGGGTGAAGCTTACTCGATATTTAGCAACGTCCGGGGGCTTGCCTATGAAAGATGGGGAGAGCAGAGAGAAAGGATCATGGGATTATAAAATGCTCGCTTTTCACAAAGGAATTTGATAAATTAAATACTTATGAAAAAGTGGGTACCGGTTGATATGTGTCTCTTTAAAACTCGCTGCATGGCTTTGTCAATGTCTACATCAATAAACCTGTGAAGTACAGAAACGCAGAAAAAATTAGGCAAATTAATAGTAGTTAGAAATTCTGAAACAGCAAAAGCAGCCGGCCCCAGACTTGCATCAGATCCTTTTTTTCATGGTCTATAAGAATCGCCCGTTTTCAAAAGACATGCAAACTGTGGGTGCACGCTCCAAACCGTGTAGCGTTTAATAACAGGATACTACTTCCACTATGACTTTTCGGTCCTTAGAATACTGGAAAAATTCTGACTTTCATGTACATAATTTTGTGAATGAGAACGCATAAGCACGCTGAAGGCTTTTCGCCTTCAGTATTCAGCACATTTTCTTTTTCTCTTATTTTTCTTTTCTCTTTTTTTTCTCAGTAGGATCTCTAGAAAAAACATTAAGAAAATTAGAAAGCTATTATGTGAAATAGGAAACACAAAGGACATACTATTACAGTGATGATTTCTTCCCAATGAAGTTATTTTTATTCTCATTCCTTAAATTTACCATACAATTAATCACGGGAAGCGGGTCTTTACCCATGATGTATCTCTTCAATTCCCAAGGCAAAGCTACAAAAAGAAAGTTCAGACTAAGTAAAGCTAGAAATTACCACTTCTCGTCAAACAAAGATGATAACTCCTTCCATACGCCATCTTCCAAAAGCAAGTAGTTGCCTTCTACAATAACCACTTTGTGCCTACAAAAGGAAACGTGCTCAAGAATTACGTATTAATAAAATCCAAAATAAGTTGGGTCGGTTGGAAAAACGTGGAAATTCAGCTGGTCTAGGGACAGATAATGCTTTTGGAACAGATGAAAAAAAAAAACTAAAAATACAAGTGCTTAAGGTTTCTCACTTCTCAGATTAACCTTCAATATTCATATTTCCAAATATGGAATGAACAACATTAAATCAGCATCTGTCAAGGGCTTGCTTGGTCATAGTCATCAAACATGAGCCCAACAAAAACACTTGAAGATATAATTTCCTATTGATGTTACCACGGTTTTCCGCTAGCACCTGAGTCCAAACATGTCTTATCACTATACCATAGCTTTATGAATAGCATTTTGAGACGATGGAGTTTGTTATCCAGGAATCCGGGATCCATTTTGAGGTTGGATCTCGTTGGTTCAAAGTGAAGTCTCGGCCTAATTAATCATGCGCTTCTGGAAGAGTTTTATTTTGTGTATCAAAAGTGCCTTCTCCTAGAAGCATTTTTCTAAAGTACTTCTTCAAAGCATACACATACATGTGTGTGTGTGTGTGTGTATATGGAGCTCTGCCAAAGTGCCATAGATTACTAAGCTGCAGACAAATTAATGTCTTAAAGTTAAGGTGCGTACTGATGCTTCACAAAAATATCATCTTCAACAGGGTCCCCAACACCATGGTCAAATGATGGTGCATATACTGATCCCTGAAAAATTTGTTCACCAAAATGTGATGTCATGCAAAGCAGATATTATCTCTACCAACATCAATGCCCAACTGCTTGCATTATGACAGAACCTAGAACATAATCC
>JANTPZ010002338.1:0-17417 GCA_025593235.1 Vachellia pachyceras
CAATGCACCCTCCCCGGAGAGCCGACGTCTCGTCGGCTGCACTCCACGGCACTTCACTCGGCTTCCTGCCGGTCAGAACCCTCCGTGGGTAGCCCTCTCACCAACGTCGACAACCGGCTCTGATACCAATGATAGGCATATAAACCCTTGGAGAGCCTTCCCCCAAAAGCTAGCTGTTGAGGTAGGAGAGTCAAGAGCTTATATACCCCATCAAGCAGCCCATACTACTCGATGTGGGACTTTGCCCATACAAAGTCCCTATCAGAATGCTTATTCTTAGCCACTGAACTTTGGTTTCACTGGCAAAGCATGTTTTCCTCATTCTCTTCTGATTATACTGAACACTTTCTTTTATCAATTATGTAAAGTTAATTCCTCTTGTCTTGCTAAATGTTGCACTATACACTTCGTTCTCTTTTGATTGAACCATCCACTGGTTGCTTCAGGGAAATTCTAGCAAGCCTGATGAACTCCATGAGATAATCAAGGCTGGAGCTATGGGACTGAAGCTGCATGAGGACTGGGGAAGTACCCCAGCTGCAATAGATAATTGTTTAACTGTTGCAGAACACTATGACATCCAGGCATTACTTTAATAGATGAGTCCTTTATTTTATGTAATTGAAATTTTGAGTTGTTAACTTTTACTTTAACAGGTTAATATACATACTGATACATTAAATGAATCTGGATTTGTGGAACAAACAATTGCTTCATTTAAAGGAAGAACTATTCATACGTATCACAGGTATAAGTTGTGTACTCCCCTGATATTGGGATTGGCAGTTCTGCATTATCACATCTTGCCGGTGATCAGAATGTAAACTGAAAACTAATTTGTAGTCTTTGTTTAACTTGGCAAATTCTTGACTTCTGCATTCAATTTGAGCAGTGAAGGTGCTGGTGGTGGCCATGCTCCAGATATCATCAAAGTATGTGGTGTAAAGAATGTCCTGCCCTCATCAACTAACCCTACACGACCTTATACATCTAATACAATAGATGAACATCTTGACATGTTGGTAAGTAAAAATCTATTACGAGTAACAATTATGTTGTTTGTGCAATGGACATTAAGGTCTCAGTTTAGATCATGGCATACAGATGGTCTGCCATCACCTTGATAAGAACCTTCCAGAAGATGTAGCTTTTGCAGAATCTAGGATAAGGGCTGAAACAATTGCTGCTGAAGATATTTTGCATGATATTGGAGCAATCAGCATTATATCTTCCGATTCACAGGCTATGGGTCGAATTGGAGAGGTTTTTCCATCACTAAATCATCTCCATAATTTAATACTGTCAGTAATTTTGGTGATTATATGAATTTAATTCCTCATTTCTTTTGCTTCAGTTTGGCTGACAGATTCCCATGATATTTAGATTATTATGCTCATGTGTTATCTTATTTATGACATCTAGATTCGTGATTCAAATGGCCTTTCCGCTTTCTTAGTCCCTGGTATTATTTTGCTTCGGTCATGGATATATTTCCTTGTCTTTCCCCTCTTTCGTCTAGTCATTGTACTGTGACCAACTATCTCCTATTTAAGCTTTACTCTGTTTAAATAAAGTACTTTCTGAAATCTCACAAAGTCTCTGAAATATTCATAGTTAATACAGGTTTCCTGTTTTCTTTTTCTTTCTTTTTTTTTTTTTGGGGTCTTGACATTTGTATAAAGAAAGAGGTGCTTTCATGAAGAGCATAATTAAATCCTGAAAACAGAAGGGTGTCAGCTGGTGGTATGCCTATCAAAATTGTAGTGCATATATTCTGTCTTACTCC
This sequence comes from Vachellia pachyceras, assembly GCA_025593235.1. Lineage (NCBI taxonomy): Eukaryota > Viridiplantae > Streptophyta > Magnoliopsida > Fabales > Fabaceae > Vachellia > Vachellia pachyceras. The sequence continues at coordinate 1,787 of JANTPZ010002338.1, forward strand.
TCCATAACTCAAGTCTAGAGTTAATCCTTTGATGTATCCATAAGAATTATATCATCAGTTTAAAGGATTCACTTAGGCATTTCTTCTTGTATTAGCTTGATTAGAATGCCTAAAACCATTTGAAAGGAGTAGGGTACTTGCATCAAAAGCATGGGTAAATACTGAAAATGAAAGGGTTTCATTATGCGGTATGCCTTTCAATCTGTTTATGATCTTTGGCCAAAAAAAAAAACTGTAATTGATATCTGCGGACCAAAACGTATACTACTGTCATAATGTGAAAGGCACCTTTTGGAATTCCATAGTTATCACTTATCATTTCACCTTCCCTCAAATTTTTTCATTATGTTTGTTGCGTTATTCAATGAAAATCAATATTAACATGACATGCTTTTTGTGTTTTAGGTGATATGTAGAACTTGGCAGACTGCTAATAAGATGAAGTTGCAGAGAGGACCACTTCAGCCTGGTGATTCAGATAATGATAACTCTCGAATCAAACGATATGTTGCAAAATACACTATAAATCCAGCAATAGCAAATGGCTTCTCACAATATGTCGGTTCAGTTGAGGTATGACGTATTAATAATGAATTTTTCTTAAAAGGAAAAATCTAAACTTTGCATCTATATTATATCCTCCGAGTGACCCATGGTTTAATTCAATACCTCCTAAAGTAGGATATAATTGTTGTTGTCCTACTTGGTGGAGTCAATTACATGGATCATTTGATGCTATTGTGCTTTTTCAGCAACTGAATTTCCAAATAAATTGTTAACCGAAAAGTTTCATTCAATAACTTCATTAAGTGTTTTCTTCGATCTTCCTCTATATCTTTTTAAGGGAATGACCCCCAAATCTAACTTTTAATAGATAAACATATGAATTTAACCAGATTTGCAGATTTTCCTAATCTTAGGCTAAATCTTCCATTTTCCATAACTAAGATGATACCAATTACTTCACTTTCTGCAGGTGGGTAAGTTAGCTGATCTGGTGCTATGGAAACCTTCATTTTTTGGTGGAAAACCAGAAATGGTTATCAAAGGCGGTGAAGTTGCATGGGCTAACATGGGCGATCCAAATGCAAGTATCCCCACACCTGAACCGGTAAAGTTTAACCATCCGAGTAGATTGACTGGGCTATCATATCAAATATTGTGGTCATGCTTATCATCTGAGGGATAAAATTATATCTAATCCTGATTTTGTTTAAAAAAATTGCACTCACTCCCTTAGCTTTTGATATACATTACAAAACCCCTTCCCCCAACTTTATCGTTTGTTATTGAATTTAGCTTTTGCGCAATGTATTTTTCCTCAAATATTGGTTTAACATCAGCATAATTGCTTATACCATCATATTAGAAATAAAAATTATTTTAAAGAGGGTTGAGAGCAACAATGGTAAATTGGAAGAATGGTTTTTGCAATCAAATGTTGGGAAAGGGAAGAGTACTTTTATCAAAGAAAAAAAGAGGATTGGATGTAATTTATTGCTCTAATTATGTTTGTTTTGAATGATTATATAGTATTTGCTGAATGGTCCTAGACTGGGTTAATGTTGCTGAGAAAATAGTAAATTTCTGTAGGTGATGATGAGGCCTATGTTCGCTGCATTTGGCAAGGCTGCTTGTAGTCACTCCATTGCTTTTGTGAGCAAGGCATGAAACCTTCTTTCTTTCTTTCAAATAAATTAGGCCATTTATTATCTCAATTCTATTCTGCGACTATAGGACTGATCTTGTTACTTTTTTCTTCTTCCCTCTGCCGGGATATCAAAAGAGAGGATCGAAATTCCTGTCAAATACATTTTGTGTCCGTTTGAAAAATCATTGTGAGAATGCATTTTGGCAAAATTCATTTTGTCCAGAATGCATTTATGTTTGGATAAACGTTGAATTCAGAATGCATTTATTTTGCCAAAACGGAGTTTTCTGCTCAAAAATATATTTTGAAAGAAGGAGTTATCAAACTCTGTCTGTAAGTTAACAAACTTTTGGAAATGCATTGCCAAAAATATATTTATGTGCTTTCTTTCTCTGTGTTTGTTTATCTAGGCTTGTTAGGTCGTATTCAAATTCGAATATTATCTAACTCAATCGGTGGTAACCATCCCAATATGAGTTTTTCCATCCCTAAGGTCCTCGACCTTGTTTAAACGCAATGAAGTTCCTTCCACTCAATGCAACCAATGTTGGTGTTATGTGTTATTTTGTTTCTTCTTATCTGATTCTAGACTGACATTCGTGCTTCTTTACAAAACTAACAAACAGGCGGCGCTGGAGCACGGGGTAAAAGCTTCATACGGCCTGAGCAAGAGGGTGGAAGCCGTGGGGAATGTGAGGAACCTCACAAAACTAGACATGAAGCTCAACAACGCGCTTCCTCATATCACTGTGGACCCTGAAACTTACACTGTTACAGCTGATGACGAGGTTCTTACCTGTGAAGCAGCCTCCTCTGTTCCGCTTTCTCGGAACTACTTCCTCTTTTAATCTCAACCATGTGCAGTTCAGTTCATAGAATTTGTATCTTGAAAAAGAGGGATGGAAAATTCTGTAGGGAGCTGAGTTCTTGTATTGTTCAATCTGCTGGGAAATAATTTGCATTTATTTCATTGTAATTCAACAATAATGAGTTTCAACTAAATCTCCAATAAAGCATCCCATTGCTAAATCTGTCTCAATTTGATCACTGAACATTATTATCGTTGGTCTTAGCCTGATATGTAGATTGATTTGGATTCTCTGATACTGTTAGTCTGCCACTATTTGAAATGCAAAGATTTGTATTTAATTTTGTTTAAGAAAAAAAAATTGATGCATTTATATTAAAAAAATAGTTAAAATAGCAGTGTTTTAGTTATAAAATTTAAAAAGCAATTATAAAAAAATAAACATAAAATGCTATGCCTGGTGGTATTATTCATTGTCCAATTTGAACAGTTCAAAATTTTATGTTAAACAGAAAAAAAAGTAGCAACATTGTATTGTTTTATAACTTTTTAATTTTGAAAATGGCGAAGTGTTTCATAACTTTTAATGGGTCTAAAATTCCGAAAATTGGAAATGGCCAATAAGAATTAGACTCCATGTTTGGTATGGATGAGAGATAAAAGAGAAATCTCTTGTATCATTTTGTTAATCCATCAAGAATCCCTTATATCTTTGTTTGATATATGATATTTGTACGGTGATAATTTGATATATGATATTTAAATTACCAAAAAATGAATGTTTTCTTTTAACATTTATTTCAAATTCCTTATATCTATTGCGCCATGTTCTCAAATCATACATGAACATGAATCCTAATTTTGAAATAGTATCATTTAATTTTAAATCATATAAAAATATATTACATGATTATGTGTGATTGGAGAACTTAATGTGATAATTTATGAATAAACCTTCTTTTCACTTTTACATTAGTTCCAGCTTTTAGGGTCCGTTTGAATTCCCGTTTGGAAACTTAGGTTTTGTAGTAAAACCTAAAACCTAAATTTTGTTCAAATACTCACATCTTTTTAAAACCTATGTTTGAAACATATGTTTTGAAAAAAGTTATTTTCTTGTCAAATTACACTCTCTCTCATAATATATTTTCTCTTTCATCTTTTCTCTTTCATACTTACCTTTTGTCTCGAATTCTGTAAAAGCCAACATTGTGCATGTTTGGGAAAACTTTTTTCCAACGGTGCATGCAAGCTACGATAAAGCATTTTAAAATCCGTAAAAAACATCTCAAAATTTATAAAATCATCTTGGAATCCATAAACTGATTTCAGAATCCGTAAACTCATTTCTCCCAATGAATTCCCAAATACACACACAACTTCCCAAACACAATCACATTTCAAACCCTAAATTTTACCTCAAAATCCGTATAAGATATTCTCAAATGAACTTCCAAACAGTCTCTTAATTTTTTAGGTCTGGGGTCATCTCATAAAGGCAAGCTTTTGAAGAAAGTCACTTTCATTGGGAGCAAGGAAATATGTTTTCTATTCAAAGCAAGAAATGTATTGCCAATTTAAAACAACTAAAGGACTTTGCTAATATTTCTTAGGTTGCCTAGATTAATTAACATCTTATGTTTTGTATAAGAGGGAGTAGTACGCTCATTAAAGATATTGCATACTTGTTTCCTAACCCTTCAACTCATCTGAGCCAGTAGCGAGTTTAAAATTTAATGGAACAGAAAAAAAAATTAAGGCAAAGTTAAAGATTATTAATCTTTAAAAACTTCAAATTTAGATTATCAAAATGAACAGCCCAAATCATATTATGAAGATCTAAGGGAGAATTACTTTAAAATCCCGCGCTATGAGTTAATTACTCTAAGGTTCCAAGAGATTGTTAATGATAGTTGCTTCACTTGTCAATGGTGCTCCTTGACTTGATATTAACAACCTTTTGGGACCTTAGAGTAATTAATTCACTATCACGAAACATAAATGCAATTCTCCCCATATCTAGACCAATGTTGCCACCAACATAACCTAGGATAGTCAAGGAACGTGAAATGAGAGCACAAGTTAAAATCAATATAATGATGATTGAGCTTAATATAAAATGGGATAATTACCTACATATCCTAAGTAATGGAAACCATGACCATCATCATGTCTTTAAAAATCATGAAATTATGTTATAGTCCTATGAAATATGTGTAGAATTAATTATAAATGTGAAAAGATTTTCTTACATTCTTTTCCTTCACACCTTTCTATCTTATATTTCAATTCAAATGATTAGGGGCAACGGGGGATTCACATTAATAATTAATTTAAAGGAAATTTACAATCAAGTTCCAAATAGAAGAATTAATGAATAAAATGTTCCAAAAATCATAAAATTACCATAAGGTCCCAAGTGTAGCTGCTGAGGTTGTTATGAAGGCTGATAAGGTTGTTAATGGCAACCTCATCAGCTACTCCTGGAACCTTATAGCAATTTTATGAATTTTTGGGGACATTTTATTCATAAATTCTCTTGTTGGGGCCTGATTATAAATTTCCTTAAATTTAACACAGCACCCATGGGATTCCAACTTAAATTCATGAGTCCATGGATCTGACAGTGATAGTTTCTACTCCTTAAGGCCTGTACATAATTTCCCCATGTAAAAACGACCCTCACTAATTAACTTTTCTCGATGTGTGGCAAACTATAGGTATTACTCAACCAAGCCCAAGATCTCAAAAAAGCATTTTGATCACAAAACCTCGATCCGACTACTCGATTACTCAAACACATGATAATATGTCCTAAAAGAAGTATCAACTACCGGATGCCCAAAAAGTTATCACAAAATTATTTTACTCAACGGCAAAATTTTGTGCTTGGAGAGTATACTTTTAACTTTTAAAGGTAGAATGAATATGAGGAGTCGATTTGTAAAAATTAAGATATACTAAAACATTTGCAGTATATTTACCATTTGATGGTTTTATAATTATGAGAGAATGACAGGTTACTCCTGTAAAATCAATAACAGTTAGGTTTTTTTGATAATTTTTTCTAAAAAAAGTATTTACTATTTGAAACTATATTATTACACACAATCGAAAAAGAATGATGCTCAGAGAAGGTAGGTTGCACTTCGATCCTCGCTCAACAGATTGTAGCAGAGGTAGGAAAGTGGGCCCAACCCTTCAACCCGCCTAAATTGCATGGGCTTGAGCTTGCATTTTTTTAAAATTTACCTTTTTCAACTCAATATTTTTTACAAAGTAGGATAAATAATACATAATACATTTAAAAATATAATAAAATGTTTTAGTTGCGGCTATGGTGGTGCACTCAAAGATGGCAATAATAAATGGATATGTGATTTTAGTTGCAAATTCAAGAACATTCCTTCTATTATTGTAGAGTTCATTGAATTATCTATGGACTTAATTTTGCTCGACAAAGGGATTTAAAGAAGTAGAGATTTATTCAGATTACATAGAAGCCATTAACCTGATTGCCAGAGGTTATAATGGTAATCACCCTTTCAGGAATGTCATTGAGAATACTAGAGCTAGTGTTTTTTGAGACTCAAAGGTTGCATTTGGACATTTGAATATGGAGGATAATATCATAGCAGACTATCTAGCCAAATTATCGCAATTTTTGAATGTTCCTTTTTGTATCATGGATCAACCTTCCCCTCCTTTCATTGAGCAAGGGAGAGCAAGAAGCCCGTTACCTGCGGAACCCGCCCGAACAGGGAGGAAAATCCCCGGATTGGGCCTGCCCAATGGTAGCTTGTTACGGGAGGGCAAAAAACCCGCCCATGTAAATAATAAAGGGGAGGCTACTGGCATGCCACCGGGCTGCCCGTACCCGCCCATATAAGTTTTTTAAAAAAACTCAAAAGGAGCAAGCCCAACTGCAAATGCAAAGATATGAGCCCATATTGTGTCTGCCCAATGCCCCTGCCCACATTGCTTGAGGTGTTTTTGTATGTTTGCTCACTGCTCCCAGCCCAGCTCCCGACCTCCCTTGCTGTTCGACGTGTGTGCCTGTGTTGTGCAGCTAACCAGCTGTGCCCTACATTAATTAGATTGACATTCCACATTTGATTGCCGCTACCGAGAGTCCGAGACCGAGTAGACGAGTACCGAGCTGCGAGCTGAGAGTTCTCACTTCTCAGACCTCATTTGCATATTAGCTGATCTTCAAGTCTAGCGTCTGCTGTGCTGATCTTCGTTTGCTTCTTTTCGATCTGAGCTCAACTTCACCTTCGTTTTCAACTTCAACTGTGCCGATCTTCGTTCTGCTGCTCTGCAACTTCCATTCTTCAGCTTGCTGATTTTCTTTCATTTTGGTTGTAATATGGCTGTTATTTGATGATTATGATTTGTTTCCCTTAAGATCAAAGAACGTGCTTCTCTGTTTTTATTGCAGAACGTGTTTCAGCAATTTTGATACCGCGATTCACCAACATTTGTTGCAAGAAGGGCTAAAAGTTTGGTATTTTATTATCAGGGCTCGAGAATTGAGTGCTGCTGAGCTGGAGAAATTAATGCTGAATTGGCAAGTATTCTCAGTATCAAACGCATTGGATATGAAGTTGAGAGATGACTTGGAAAGGCTGAAGAAAATAAGGTGAATAACTTTTCTTTTGTAGCATTTTTCTTCCATGGTTAAATAAAATATTTCAGATTGTTCTGTCATGCTCTTAATCACGTCATCTGCATATTCGTACTGAAACTTAGCTCTAAAACACGGTTGTCAATGTCATGTTCGTGTTTGTAAGCTTCTTGTTTGATTTGTAGATTATTATTCTCTCATCTGGTTACTGGTGAATAGGCGCCAGACAAACAAAACCACTATAAAAGGAAAATGTTCTTCCCTTCTCTACCATGTTTTTTTTAACATTGTCCTTGCCCTTTTATCTTTGCCTCTATGCAACATCAGCTTTCTTGCAGCAAAATGGGGTGCCCGGACCCGTTTGAAACCCACTCATTTATTGGCAGCCCGTTTAAATGAGTATAAACGGGTTCATGCACAGGTACGGGCTTGAAACGTTTGACGAGCGGGTAACGGGCTAGGGCGCGGGCTGTCCAACCCGCCCGTTGCTCTCCCCTATCATTGAGGGGGTAGGTTCGGGAACTTAAGCCATTTTGGTTTTATATTTGTCTTAAATCAATAGTATCTAGTTTGTATTAAAAAAATGAAGGGTCTAGCTGGATTAAGGATAGAAACTACTCTTTCGATGTGATTAACTATTTATGATAAACTAGGCCATTAGTTTTTAGCTTGTTTTGTGTATGCATGTAAACTGGGATAAATTTTATTTTCGTAATTACCTCCCACATTGTTTTTTTATTACAGAAGAGGGCTAATCCCAACATAAATTAAAACTGAAATAGATGGGGATTGCTCCCAGGAATTGATTTGAAACACATGCTCCTCATATGTAATGGAGGAGATCTCATAACCGATGACTTCATCAGCCCTTCCTTAACCAGCGCATCTGCAAGGCCATTTCATTCCCTAGGGAAGTGTATCAACTGCAAGTCCCAATCTCTTTTCAACATTTGTCTTATATGCAGGGATAATAAGCTGCATTCAATATTGGCCTCCTTGGATCTCAAGCCATCAACAACGCTCTTCGAGTCAGATTCTAAAATCACCTTCCTAAATCCAAAATCCCACGCCAACGTTAGACCTCTAAATACACCACATTCTTTTGCTTCCATAACAGTACACTGACCCAGTGTTTAAGTGAAATCAACTATCCATTGACCTCTATGATCGTAGATAACACCTCCATAACCCCCTATCCTTATATCCCTTGCCACAGCACCATCAACATTCACTTTAACCCACCCATCTTGGGGAGGCAGCCATTGTGAGTTCCTAGTTTCAGAGTACTGTTCAGTTGGCAACCATCTTTGTACATTTTGTGTGAATGTTTTCCAGACACTGTAAACTACCTCCGCTAGTCGTTGAGGCGTAGAGAAGTCATTTATAAATATGTAATTATTCCTCCACTTCCATAATAGAAAGATCGTTACCCCCCCCACATTAGGTCCCAATCATTTGTACATCCATTGTCTACCTGTCTTCTCAAGTTCATTGTCATCCAGTCACGTAAATCACTAGAGAAAAACCTGGATGCATGCCTTGGATTAATCATCTTCAACCACATTCTCCTTGCATGATAACAGTCTCTAAGGATATGAAGCTCATCTTCAGTTCCTGTCCCATAGGAATCACAAATGGATGAAGATGCAGACCAACTATTCCTCCATTTATTCGTCAGTAGCCTGTTGTTAAACGCAATCCACATAAATACCCGGATCCTCTCAGCCCCCTTCCATTTCTAAATTGACCTGTACGCTGAGGTATGAGTTGAAGGTAGACATTTGTCAATCATTTGATACGTACTCTTGATTGTGAAACAGCCATTTGATGATTGCTCCCAAGTCATTACATCGTCTCCTACTTCTGTGAAAGGAGGGAGTGCAGTAGCTAGTCTTTGTATTACTCCACTACTAACAATAGAAGCTAGAGTGTTGGATGTCCCACCCTCCCCCATTCACTCACTATGATACTTTACTGTTTTCTTCCTCCATCGTCAGAGCTCTACTGCACATATCTTTGATTTTCCTATCTTCAAATAACCATCTGTCATTAAAAAAACTGACAAACTCCCCATTCTGTACTTGCCACCTTATACCCTCTATTACCACATTCTTCTGCTGACAGATGAATTTCCTAAGTCTAGAATCCCCCTTCTGAACATTGAGCATATCCTCTTCACTACCAAGCATGTATTTAGCACACAACACCTCTACCCATAAACCTTTGGCCCCTACTATCACATTCCATGCTAGCTTAGTCCCAAAAGCTCTATTCATCACTGACAACCTTCTAAATCCTAGCCCTCCTTCATGTTTTGGTCTTAGAATTTTCTCCCACCCTATGGGATGAAAAGTATGATTATTTTGATTTCCTCCCCAAATGAAATTCCTTTGCATTTGTTCCACCTCATTGCAAATTTTCAATGGAATCTGAGCTACTTGCATTGGGTATAATGGGATAGTATTAAGTATAGATCTGGCCAATGTAATCCTACCTGCCATGGAAAGTGAATTCGCTTTCCATGCAGATAATCTAGCTCTTACCCTATCCACTATGCACCCAAACGTTTGGGATGGTTTATTGAGCCTTTTAAGTGGAAAACCCAGGTAGTTGCCAATCTCAGTTGATATCTTTATGTTAGCCATATCAGCAATCTTGTTCCTTTTCACAGCAGGAATGTTAGGAGAGAAAAAAATAGAAGATTTCTCATGGTTGACCTTTTCCCCCGAAGCTTGGCAGAATTTCTTGAGGCACTCCATCATGCATCTTGCTTGTCCTTCTGATGCTTTCCCAAAGAGCAGCAAATCATCGGCAAACATCAAGCGTGACACCTGAGGCCCTTTTTTGTTATCATAATTGGTCTCCATCTTCCAGCATCCACCTCATCACTAATTATGTGAGATAGCCTGTCCATACACAAAACAAATCAAGAAAGGTGAAATCGGGTCTCTTTGTCGAAGACTCCTCTTAAGAGTAAAATACTCAGACCTTGCTCTATTCCACAGTACATTGTATTTTACTGATGAAACACACTTCATCACACAGTCAACAAAATTAGTTTCCATTCCAACTTCTATGAGCACCTGATTCAAAAAAGACCATTTAATTCTATCATACGCCTTTTGTAGGTCAATCTTGAGTGCCATGAACCCCTTTTTACCCTTGGCCTTCTTCATTGTGTGCACAATCTCTTTCCCCACAATTATGTTATCCTGGATGTGTCTCCCTGGAACAAAACTGGCCTGAAAGGGGGAAATTAACTCCTCCATTATGCTCTTCATCCGGTTAGACATAATCTTGGATATGCACTTATAGTGCACAGAGCATAATGAGGTCGGTCTGTACTGTTCCACCTTCTGAGGCTGGTCTCTTTTAGGAATTAAGGCAAGTAGAGTCTTATTAGCTTCATCAATTTCACATGAGCCTCTAAAAAACCTTTAACAAATTCACCAAAGGAGTCCTTGACCATGGCCCAGTTTTCCTGGAAAAAAATAAGGGGGAATCCATTGAAACCTAGGGCTTTATAGGGTCCCATTGCAAATACATCATCCTGAATCTCTTTATCAGTAAGAACCATCCCCAAGCTGCTCAGCTTATCTGTGTCCACTTTGGGAAATAATGATCTTGTTTGAAGGTGCATTAAGCCATTATCTTCTTCCTGGAACATGTTCTTGAAGTAGTTGCTTACCAGCACCTTTAACTCCTCCTCATCCTCTACCCATATTCCATTATCATCCTTGAGTGCCTTAACTTTATTCACCCTCCTCCTCATTTTGATTTTAAGATGGTAATATCTAGTGTTTTGATCACCTTTTGCTATCCATTCTATTCTTGATTTCTGGAACCATTTAATTTCCTCCAATTTTAGAACCTCATCCAATTCATACTGCAATTCCCTTTCTAGTTGACACAAGAATCTAGAGTAAGGGTATGCATTTGATCTTTGAATTCCATTCAATCTTGCCAATAATTTGTTAATTCTCATTTCTACTAAGCTAAACACTTCCTTGTTCCAAAAGGGAATGGCTTCTCTGAACCGTTATAGGTTTATATTCAATGCACTTTTATGATTTCAGACTCCCTTCAGGAAACTTTCAAACTGTTCATGAGACAATCACATTGCTTCAAAATGGAAGTAACTTCTTCTCCTTCTTGTGTTATTAGCTGAATTAAGACACATCATAATTGGATTATGATCAGAAAATCTAGTGCGTGGCATTACTTTCACACAATCTGTGAACTGAGCAAGGAAGTAAGAGTTCATCAATGCTCTGTCTAATCGTTGGTACAGCCGTGGATAACCCACTAGTTGAGGTCTTCTCCATGTGAATTTTGGACCTATGAACCCAGGGTCAGCTAATCCACAATGAAATATGTTTTCTGCAAATCTAGACATTCTTCCTTCATTCCCACCGGCACCTCCAATTCTCTCCTTTGTGTTGAGGATTTCATTGAAGTCCCCAATCACAGCCCAAGGCTTATTGATGTCCACAGCTAGTAATTTCAACTTATCCCATAGCATCTGTTTAAAATTTGACTGAAGCAAGGCATAAATCAATGTCAAAATAAATTCCATATTGTCATTCATCACACAGTGCAAATGAAGGAATTGACGGCCCTCATCTAGTACAGTAATGTTAATACAATCCGATCTCCACACAATCATTAGACCTCCTGATCTTCCAACACTAGAACCAATTTCATCTTATCATAGCGTAGCGAAAGAATACATTTCAACTTGGCATCATTTTCACATCTTGTACCTGTAAGGATTATTAATGTGGGCCTGGTTTCATTGAGTACACCCTTTAAGTTTCTTAGCAGGCCTCTTCCACAAGAGCCTCTATTATTCCAATAAAAACTTTATCCATAACAAACGTTGTTATATAGGCTAGCACTTGGTCTCTTCATCCTTCCATGGTCATCTGTGTCTCAGGCACAATAGTGGCCTCATCCAAAGTATTCTCAACATATTCACTGTCCATTGGGCCCTGGCCCATTAGGTTTCTACCATTCTCTTCTCGGCCCAGACCACTTCCTCCCTGATCTCCAGGGTCCGCGAGTGTAAATAAAGGCCCAATCTCTCTCGCCTCATAGCTATGATCCTCCATACAATTATCACGCCCCCGACTGCTCTCTTGGCCTATTGTAATCATCAGGACACCTTTTCCATATCCCACTACCTTCTCTGAATTTTCCCTTGTCCTTTTCTCCACTCTCCTGTTTCTGTTGTTCTTTTAGCCTGTATACGTTCGTGTTCCTAGCTCCACTAACTCTGTTTGCCCTGCCCTTCTGACACCTGTGTGCATATCCCCTTCCCTACTCAGCATGGTAGTGTGTTTTCTCTCCTTCCGTTGGTACACTTGTGGTCCTGGCTCCTGATCCAAAATAACTGTCCCCTCTCCAGTCTCAACGTTGTCACCCCCTACCTCTGGATTCACGTCCTATGTGGGGACCAGCACATTAAACCTTGATCCCGTTCTCGTCAGCCAAGAATTGTCTCCCTTTTTGTCTTTAACTTTCCGTTACCGGCAAGGTTTCTGCACCACCTTCCACTAATCTTCTCCACCATCCCTTTGTATAGTTTCTTCTTCTTATTGCGTGTTCCCCTCTGCATTATTGTTATCCTTCGGTACCTCCCACATTGTTCGATAGTCTCTGGTACAGTTGTGTAAGAAAATATGTGGTCCGCCCAATTTGACCCAAAATGGCCTGGTCCAATCTGGTCTAAAATGAGATAGAAATGGTATTCATACCATACTAGACTGACGATCAGATTGGACTGGACTGGGTATTAGATCAAGTGGTATATTTTGGTTTGGTCTGATCTTACGGGATTTATTAACTTATTAGGGTGATCATAAAGTTTGTAGTTTTTGAACTTTCATCTTCACCTCACTCTCACATAGCGCACCCAAGAACCTTCGAGCTTTGTAGACAAATCCCTTTTTCCCATCTCTTCAAATTTGATAAGAGGGCTTGTTTGGCTTCACTTCTTAAACCTAGATTTTGTGGCAAAATTTAGGTTTTACCACACAAAATTTAGGTTTTACCACAAAATCTAGATTTTGTCTAAATACTTATATTTTTTCAAAACCTAGGTTTTGTAATAAAATTTAGGTTTGAAACAAAGTTATTTTCTTATCAAATTACACTCGCTCTTATATAAATTCTCTTTAATCTTTTTCTTTATTTCTCTTCCCTCTTTTCTACTTATTTTTTTGCCTTGAACTCCGTAAAAGATATAACTTTCCAAACAAAATCACTTTTCCAAACCTAAATTTTGACTTAAAATCCGTAAAAGTTATTTTTCAAAACCTAGATTTTGCCTTCAATTTTAAAAAGAATATTCTTAAACGAACTTCCAAACGAGCTTTAAATGCCATATTGGTGTCTTTCTCTTCCTTATTTTTTTTTTCGATTTCTATTCTTTGGGAAAGGGGAAATAGTGAATATATAGGAATAATGGAGTAGAAAGAAAAGAGAAGAAGATGAGAGAGGCAGAAAGAATGTTATTTATTAATTAGAATCAAAATAAATACTAATAAAATATCAAATCAAATCTGCGATACTGGGACATTGCCAAATCAAATATGAGATATTAAATTAATAGTTTTCAAATTTTTACTGGATCTCCGTAATCGTTTGTGATTTCCATTATTCCCTCTAATAGATGTTCTAGTCTCATCTTTTTGTTACTGTTGCTTTTTTTTTTTTCAAAAGTTTGAAGCTTCATACTGATTAGGTCCAAAGTTTTGTTCTTTTCTAATTTTAAGATGAAAATGACCCAAAATTTTTTGTTCCTTCTCCATTGGATAGCACAGGTTCAAGGTTTGTTTTTAAAATAAAAAAGTAGAAACGGTACTTCAGTTTGGCCCGAAACCCGAGAGATCAAACCCGATCTAATATGTTACCGGGTCAAGCTCATGCTAGACCAGATTATGGGCAGAGCATGTTTTCAGACTAGACCACAGGGTGAGCCCGAGCATGTTTCCAGATCGGATCACAGGCTAGGCACTAATCCGATTTGGTCTAGTCACTGTGCACCCCCCTAATCTCCAGAAACCCCTCTCCTGTATGCCAAAAAAAAAAAACAGAATCGAGTTCTAACTTCTAAGCAACGGTCACCTTTACAGAAGTCTGGCCTAGAAATTTGAGGCTTCGCTAAACGATGTAAGCCACGCGTCCCCAAAGGAGGAAGACAAATATTTTGAAGCTCACAATTTCACGAAACGCCTTGTAATTTCTCTGATTCTTGGAGAGTAAATGTGAAACTAGAAACAGAGAGAGAAGAATTCAGCAAGTTCTATCACTTTCGGCGTCAGAAATCTCTCTGAACTCCCGACTTTTGGTCACAATGCATACTATCGTTCGTCACATTCAACGGTGATATTTCACGCGCCGTTTTAAATCCATGAATCATGGCCAATCTCGATTTGGAACCAGAGCAAGCTCCTCATTTGACGCCCCTCCTCGCTTCGAGTTCGAATCCGAATCAGAACGGCATTGAAATCGATGAAGCACAACAAGAGGAGAATGATGAAGAGGTTCGGCTGGATCAAACGCTTCGTCGTTTGGAAACGTTTATCACTATACTTGGGTTCAGGCAGTGTTCGGTGTTAAGATTTGCTCTGTCCTGGAGTGCGTTCATGGCGGTTGGTGTCTTCATCCCACTCTTGGCGCTTCATTTCAGCGAGTGCTCTCACTGTGAGAAGTATCAGATTAGGTATTTTGAGATGGATGTTGTAGCCCTTCAGGCGTGCCTCGCCGCCGTCTCCTTGGTTTGCCTCTCCTATAACCTACGCAAGTATGGTTTAAGGAGGTTCCTCTTTGTCGACCGCCAAAGCGGGCAAATAGCTAACTTTCACAAAGATTACATTAAACAAATTTCGGTAAGTTAATTCCAGTTTTTTTCCAGGCATCTACGGCTACCTGTGGCCAATCAGCGTACAAATTATCTGCACATCTACATTTATTTAATTTTTATTTTATTTGTTTCTGTTACATCACTGTGATCATTACGCAAACATCTGAAATCTCACCATGCTCTAGTTCATTTCTAAATTTCTCTCAGTTTTACAAATTTATGATCTTGGGGTTCTAGACACCATTGTTGTCTTCTTACAATCAGAGCTTCATTGATCCGTTTGCTTCACTCAGTACCTTCCATTGGTTCTATCAATGGGGCTTGGGAATTCACCGTTAAGCATTGCTGAGACATGTATTTTTATTCCCCCCCCCCCTCTAGGAGTCTATGCGCTTGCTCGTTCTGTGGATACTGCCATGTTTACTGCTGAAGGTAGCCCGAGAAATCGTTCGCCTTATATATGTACGTCGTGAGTCATGGTGGCTCTCAGTTGGTATTTTATTAGCTTTAACAATATCTTGGACTTATGTGAGTACAATCTCTCTATTAGCCAGCATTTTGTTTCACATGGTCTGCAATGTTCAAGTTATCCACTTCGATGATTATGGGAAGCTCTTAGAAAGGGAATCTGATGTGTTAGTATTCATGGAGGAGCACATACAGTTGCGTTATCATCTC
>JANTPZ010002339.1:0-17333 GCA_025593235.1 Vachellia pachyceras
AAGGCTTCAAACGTGAATGCTTCCAGTAAAATGATATCTATGCTTAACAAAGAAAATGCAATGCACATTTTTTTCATTTTTACTCCGTAATTAATAACAATTCTCTTGTTTTTTTACTCATCTTCTATCGTCTATATTTCATGCTCATTTTCTCTCCCACCATCTCCATAATTAAGAGTTAATTGAGATACATTGAATGGTTCATACCAATATAATAGTTAAGAACAAAGGAAGTACTTTGCAGCTTGCTAGGGTTAAGCCCAGGCCATTGGAAAGGCATTGTTCTAGAGAAATAACCTTTGGATGTGAGATAAGGGTAATTAACTTTTGAAAATAAATGAGTTGAAACTTGGAAGAGCTGAAACGTTCTAGAAAAGGAAATGAAGTCAAATATTAAGGGCTAGTAAAACTTTGACCCAACAACAAAATGATTTTGGCTTAGATTTGTTTTGACCTGAATTTTATTTAGATTAGGCTTAGATTGAATTGTGCTTCCCTTTTGTCTTCATAAAGATATCAAATAGTGGTCTTCTTACGCAATTATTTTTCACAACGAAGAAGAAAACAGAACCCTTCATTGAATTGTGCTTCCCTTTTGTTCCGAGCTAAAAAATAGAGTAAAGCGAGTTACTGTTGTTTTATTATTATCGCAATTAGTCCTTAACGTAAGAGTTAGTTAGAGGATAAGTTTAGTCCAAAATATGATACCTAAATCCATTTTTTCTTGTATTTATTATTATTCCTCAAATTAATTTATTAAAATTATAAATTAATATATAAACTAATACTATTAATAGATATTTTAGGAATATTAAATCATATTTATTATAATTAACTAATTTATTTCACTTTTATTTTACAATTAGATAAGTTTTATTGCCAAGAAGGAATTGAGTTTAGTAAAAGAAATTAATTTCTAACAATGTGACAAATTAAACTTTAAATCCCCATTAAATCATATGTCCACATTTAGTATAGAATAATATTTTAAATCGACTTTCTGGTCCCATCGGAGGATACTAAGTATTAAATAAAGTATGTGCTATATTTACACAAACAATCTTGGGCCTATGACCCAACTAAAACTGGTATTGCTGGACTTGGGCCTGTCTGTCACCACTGAAAATAACAACCTCATTCTAAGATGACAAATCTTCTGAAATGAAAATTAATCCATTTTCAACTGATAAATAAATATTGATCCAGTTAATAAGAAATTGACTCATAGTTTAAAAGGTCATGAATTCTAATACAGCTGCCAAGGTGAGGACCTTATTTGCGAGTGATCCGTAAGTATCTCTATAACTTTTCTCTAAGTATGGAGGCATCATACTTTGACTTTGGTGTACACTTTGGACCGAACTCACATAAACTTTATAAACAAGAGTTAAATGCAACAAAAGGATCTAATACCTAACAGTGTGACAAATAAAAAAAAATTAAATTCTTGTTGATCCACATTTAATCCTCGACGATGTAAATATTCCATTCCCAAAAGAGAATGCGAAACAATTGAGATTTTTTAAGATTCGATGCAATTACTAATTCATGATCTAGAAGGACCCAGTTAAACAAATCAAATACGAACCATCCATATATGGTCTACGATGGTCTAGATTTAAAATTTTTAAAATGATTATTTTAAAATAAAATCATTTTTAAAAAAATAATAATTAGGAGATTATCTTTATTTTACAATTTACATATGTTGAAATAATTTTTTTAAAAAATATTAACTTAAAAAATCATATTTGGACCATTAAAATTGATTTGAATGATCCATATTTAGTTATCTCTCCCTCCCAAGCAAAGTGCCTGCTAAGAAAAGTGCTTAGCAAATATACTGGTTCAGATATGAGAATGTACAGAATAGAACCTTCATTCTTGATTCTATGAGAATTCTTGTGAAAGCCTTCCATTTGCTTCTCTTTCATGAAATTTTTATTTTCTTAGAATGTATCTCATTTTTTGACCCAGTTCTTCTTTTGATACGATCGATTCACCTCTGATTTCATATATGATCATTTCCAATAAAAGAAAAATATGTGTACCTAATAAAAAAATTAAATTATAAAAAACTACAATTAAACATTAATTCTCTGCTCTATTTTTCATTTTAAAAAAAACTGATTAAACTTAACATTCTTTGGACAGTAAGGACAAGTCTTCAAATCTTTTAGAGTGAATGGTGAATACTAACATAAAATATAAAATTTATAAGAAGTCATAAGCTAGGGAGAGTGTGCTTCATGTGAGACTTTATTTCAGTCAGCTATAACAAGCAATCAAACGTGCGCGCATACACATCGACCAACACTGTCTAATTCGAACTCCGAGAATCAATTATAAAACTATTTCCATGTAAATTGAAATAAAACTCATCTCATGTATTTATTTTGAATTGCGTAAAATCACTTTTGAGAAGTTAATAGTTAATTTATAAATTTACGAGCAGATTTAGTTATGAAAAATTGTTGTGATTGAAAAGCATATATAGCATTAGTTAAACATATTGTCAAATTTATGACTTGACTTTCAGAGTCCATCGTTTTACATTTTTGAGTTATACAAATGCTAGTCCCTTAAGTTTATAACTAATAATTTTGATCTTTCAAGTTTCATTTTTAAAACATTGATCCTGATAATTTAATAAAAATCTGGATCATTTTATCCCTTGAAAGACTAAAGCTATTATTTTTAAGCTTAAGAAACCAAAACTAAAATGAGATCAAACCTTATGGATTAAAAATTGCATCAACCCTACATTTTTTGTTTGAAAAATCCTGTCAACTTACTCTTAACACTTGTTAACTTCAAGCTTGGTTGAACCTGTGAGTCTCCAAGTTAGCTATTTTTGTATTTTTAACTCATAAAGTCACGTATACTCACTCTTAGACTTGTGTTAATATTTTGAATTTGATCATATTCAATGGTTTCATGTGTGTGTATGAGTATTGGAGAAATATCTTTGTTGAGTATAATAAAATATGAATTTTTATGGTCTAATTTCAACTATTTGGATTATAAATATATTTAAATCAAATTATTGTAATTTTTAGATATAAAAGCATAACTATATAAATGGTTAAGATTTTATATGCACAAAATAGTTTCCAATCCTAAGATTTTTTTTTTATTTGGGAACACTGAAACTCTAGTAGATTAGAAAAACTGAAATATTCAATTCACATACTACTGGGATTAATTAATTGATGGATAATAAAAGAAAACAATGGTTCAGACTCAGACTAGAAATCAATGATATCTTTCCAACAGAAATTGCAGGAAGAAGATAAGCCATCATTATGTAAGAGCCATAACATGTGCTCGAACAAAATGGCGTCCACATTATTCACAAAAATGACTCTTTCTTCTTCTCTTCTGAAATCTGACTTGGTCTTCGTGTCCATCAAAACCCTGAATGGCTTCTGCTCAAGAAAAATGCCTCCACCACGAACACCCTCTTCTCTTTTCCCACTATCACACTCACTTCTTCTGCAGATTCCTCAGAATCATCTTGTCTTAGCACCTAGTACCTCAGATGAACACGCTTTGATCTCTTCCACGAAACTGGTAACTTCAAGCAGCTGCTGCTGCAGCATTTGCAATCCATGTCCATAGAATTTTTTTAAAGCTTTTGTGTTTTTGACTTGACATGGAGTTTATAGCACACTAGGGCTTCGAGGTTTCTGACATGTTCATGAACTCATCAACCTCGCAGCTGTTGTGCAAGCCTTCGTTGATTCATAGGAGAAATATGTTGAATGGCTTGGCCGGCACAGTTGCACCAGACACTCCAATTTGTGTTGCTTTTGATTACAAGACAATAATGTCGGACAAAAACGATAGGGTAAGTGATAAATATTTAATATGTATATGCATGATAACTAATGGCTTCCTACTGAACGTTTTGTTTGGTGGGGAGAGTTAATTAAATTTTAACCATTTAGGTCTAATCTATGACGATTTAGAATAATTTTTTTTAAAATGATGATTTCCTAAATAAAAAGCATTTGTTAAAAATAATAGTTAAAAAATTATCTTTAATTTACCTTCTACACTCATTAAAATGTTTTTTTAAATATAGACTATTATAAAAAAATCAGATCTAGACATCCAAATTGACCTAAACGATTTAAGGGTTTATTTGGAAATTCATTTCAGAATAGTTTTTACAGATTCCGAGATAAAACCTAGATTTTGCAGGGAGTACGTTCACAAGAATGAAACTCAAAGGAATTGACGGGGCCCAGGTCCATAACTATGGATTCCAATGTACGAGATCTCCAAGCACGTTGAAAATTCGTCCTAGAGTTGCTCCGCCGACTGGAACACTTCTTAAAAAAGATTACTAAGGAATTGTAAAAAGAATAAATTTAAATTAATTAAATTAAGAAATTAATAATTTTTTTCTTTTTCTTATCAAGGAATATATCGCTTTACTTGTATGACTTAGATGTCTCGTATTTCTCGAAAAAGAGATTCGATTGATGGGATTTGGGGTAGCAAATGCTTATCCATTAAGCAGGGGAAATTCTATTTCAAAATTAATCCCTATTAATTTTTTATTCAACCGCTACAAGATCAACAATTCCATGTATGAAAGTTTGGAATTGAAAGATCCATCGACCTGAGACGAAGAGAAAGAAGGGTCTATCTAACTTCCCCTGGGGTAGGGTTAGGGTATAGGGTACTACTAAAGGAAGTTGATCGTGGATTATCAATAAGGACTAAAATTGATTTTTCCTGGGTCGATGCCCGAGTCAATTTTCTGGAAAATCCGTATCCAATTTGAATTTTAAAGGACTTTATTTATTTCGAGAACATGAAAGAGGGAAAGGGAAAATGTAAAGACTACCATTAAAGCAGCCCAAGCGAGACTTACTATATCCATGTAAATTATGTCTCCCATTTCTATCAATATGATCTTTTTGGGGGGATATCCAGATTAATATTACAAATTTACAATAATTTATGGTTTTTTTGAATATCATGAAACACCTCTTTTTCTTAAGAATGAAATAAAAGATTCCTTTTTTGGAGTACAAGGAATATCTCATTCCAAATTAAAACAACATAAGAGCGCTGCTCCAAAATTGGCTTGGTTCCAAGATGTAGAATCTATGTTGAAACACCATTTAGCTGTCTCATGCACGGTTCTGAATGAGAGAAAGAAGTGAGGAATCCTCTTTTCGACTCTGGGTAGAGCGTGCCCCTAATAATTGCGTCGTTGTGCCTGGACTGTGAGGACTCTCAGCCACATGGATAGTTCAATGTGCTCATTGGTTCAAAGTCAGTCTAACCAAGGCCTATTTTAGAGTCAGATCAGGGATTTTTAAACAAATTCATATCATCTGCATCTTCACATACGACGCCATTTTCGGATCTGTCATTTCGGGCGGGTGGAGTGAAAAGAGAAGGCAATGAAAAGGACTTTCTAGCCGGCTACTTTATAAGGTTCCTCTTCTGAATGAAATTCAATGGGATCCCCCGAAACCATGTCTTCATCCAACATTATTATTTCATAACATAAAAATTGTTAAAAGCTTTCCGGTGTAAAAACAAAAAAAGTTTGTGACAATCTTCCCCAAGAGCTCACATCAACGAGAAGGTTTGGCACCTTGATGTCGGCTCGCTCGAAAGCGGATCAGTAGTTTCTATTACATATCTCTATTCTCTCTTCAAATATAAATACTATGGCTGGAGTTTTATGGAAAAAAAAAAAGAAAAAAGCCCCTCAAAGATACGGAGACTTACTTCACATTTGGAACTGCACAGAAAAGACTATTTATCTCAAAGGGGCTTACGTAAAATTCTGTGACACAATAAAAGCTTTTTTTATTCTTTTATTAACTGATTTATGTATAGGATTTGGCTATTCTGCTCAGAAATGAAATGTTCCAAATGTTCCTGAAAATTCTTGCTCCCATTGGACCTTTTGTATCTCAAGCAATGATCTCCCTTTTCCGTCTCACTCCTATAGTATCATTTATTAATTTACTTCAAGTTGATTATGTTTCGCCTCTTCCTCGGAGAAAGACGATCAAACAATTCCCAATCATGGTCCTTATGGATCGGATCATCCATATAATATACAAAAAGAAACTCCAGATATTTGATATCTTTCTCTTTGAATGAGATCTCAATTCCAGTGCTTCCGTTGAGTCTCTGCACCTATCCTTTTTTTATTCTCCTTTTCTGAACTCTTCTTGGTTTTCGGAAAACAGGATTTGGCTCAGGATTGCTTGGTGAAGGCAGCGGCGGAGAATTCTCAGTTGGAGGAAAGAATATCTTTCTAGTTGCTCTGAAACAATTAGGAGATTATCTAGAAAAAATACAGGGTTGTTTCTGGCGGCAACATGCTATGGGGTGGTGGTCCCGCTTACAGGGTCAAATCAATACGTTCCAATAAAGTGAACCCACGGACCATATTCTTCTCCAATCTGAGTTTTGCTCACGTCTCTTTAGAGGTGCATTTAATATACATTTCTCTATTCCAATCCTTTAAATCTTCTGACCATTCGTCGTTTCCCTCCTTTTCTCTTAGGTCATATCAATATTGGGCAGGGCGAGCTGTCAATTACCCTCAGGCATTTACCTAAGCACTCAGGAGGTAGGATGCCTTTCCAAGCGCCGTGACTGGAGTTACAACAAAGTGACTTTTTCCCGTATCGAACCCTCTCCCTTTAGTGAGACTGTCCAATACATTCGCCAGTTGAATCCACGGACGATGGGTAACGATACTTTGAAGTTGAAAATACTTGTGCTTTAAAAGTATTGCTCAAAGGAGATATCAAACATGAGAGACTTTTCTTTAATTATGTTTTTTTAAAAATATCTAGACAATACATGACCGAGTGTGTCAACAAATTTAATGAAATGATAATAAATTTAGTAATAGAAAACTGATGACAATTTTCAGAACTTCACGATCTTAATAAGGAATTTTTCAGATTGAATTGACAATTTCTAACCATAAAACACCAAATAAGAAAACCTTAATTTTTTTAACCAAATAAGCTTGATCTTAATAATGATCCCTCTTTTCCATTATCAATTGGATACCCAGTGGTTTGTCACCCCAAAAAAAAAATTTAAACCTCATCCGTTTTTTTTTTGCCAACAAACCTCGTATCCAAATTAAACACGACTATGTACCAAAAAAAAAATTAAACACGACTAAGAAAGTAGCAAATATATACTTGAATATGTCCAAGATTCGTCAGCCAGCTAGTCAGGGCCTTACAACACAAGTAACATCAAGCACCTCCTTTAAGGTCCTTTCAAGCATGGGTTATAAGTACAAGCCCTCAATAGAAAAGGGTATGATGGAGGTGAGCTACGACAAAATGTCAGCCAGCTACGACAAATAGAACATAAAAATCCAATATACTTGTAAAAGCAATTCAGCAGGGTAGAATTTGGATAATAGAAAGCATATTTTCTGCTATAAACGCTGACAGTCTTTAGATTAAGAAAAGTATTCCTAAATCAACTGAAACTAAAAACAAGGATAACAGAATCCATATGGTAACGTAGCCTTCAAGTAGGCTCCTCTACGTTTGGTTCCCAATAATGGAAGTTAGCATTCAAGAATCGACCCTCTATCCACTAATCCATACACTTTGCCTTGAA
Source organism: Vachellia pachyceras (assembly GCA_025593235.1). Classification (NCBI taxonomy): domain Eukaryota; kingdom Viridiplantae; phylum Streptophyta; class Magnoliopsida; order Fabales; family Fabaceae; genus Vachellia; species Vachellia pachyceras. The sequence continues at coordinate 7,636 of JANTPZ010002339.1, forward strand.
AAAGACCCCTCCCTCTGCATTGTGTTAAGTCATAGAGCAGCTTTCAGACCAAAAAGAAAGTCATAAAGCTTCTTCACTGCTGGGTTTGACCACCCCATAGTTGAGGATGATACATCTGCATATTGTGAATGGGCTGGCTCGTATTATTGTAGAGCCCAGGTCCCCTATTAAAGTCATTATTGTTGTCATTCTGTTCAGAGGACTCAGATGAAGGGCCTTGAGAGGTAGGGCTGGTAGGAGTCGCAGATGCACCAAAATTTAAAATTTGGGAGGCTGGTGCTGAAGAAGCCTCGGATCTCTGAATATTTGGGCTTGATTTTTTCCCATCAGCAATAAAGCTACCCACAATGACCTGTTAATGATTAGAAAAGTCACAAAAACAAAACATAATAGTTCTGGCTATTAGCCAGAGAGCTTTCTTTCATGATTGACAAATTTCCTACCACCGAGAGAAATACCTGCACTGGTGAAGCGGCAATTAGCCTTCCAGCAACTCCACCACCTAAAACTTTACCATCGGACCCCGCAAGGGACACACTAAAACCACCTGCTCTGCTACGAGCATTATCATCACCTGGAAAGAAAGAACCTGATAGAGATATGATCTCAAATCGGCCCTGCAAGAGGAATCGGCATCTTGTGAAGAGAAATGATATCAAAACATGCTTAAGTTACATAGTTTTAATTAATTTAACCACCAGTCGTGAATAATTAACACTTCATACTTTCCCGTATCCAGATTTTTTACAAAAAAAGACAACAATAAATGCAGTTTCACCTCAACAAAAACAAATTATCAATATGGTTGTTGATTTGGTAGATATCATTATTTAACAACCAGTTTCAGAGTATGGAAGGCAGGAAGAGATGGGTGTAAAGAAACAAAATTGTAGGCTGCAAACAGGATGACACAATAGCAAATTACAAAATATGAACATTAAATGGGAAAAACGACACCACCCAGACAAACTCACGTCTATTAATCAAGTTTCAGCCAGTGCCAGTTGCAAACTTCCAGTCAGAAGAACTCTACTACAAAATCCCACTCATCCCAACATCCTTGATTGATTCAAAGTCCAAGTAGTCCTAGCACATTACACAACTAGCAAGTCAACATGAGCTCCTCCATTGCTTCAGTTCCGAAAATTTACATCACCAGCTACCATGGTCCACAATTCCAGATGCTTAAACCCCGCACTCACCAGCACAAAACTGTTGTTCCAGATTCTAGTTTATATAACTACCAATTCCAGGGAGCAAATAACCATCATAAAGTAATTTCAAATCCATGCCTCAACAAAATGGCCTTTCTCATTTAACTATTACACTCCATTTTGCACCAAAAAGGGGATTTTAGGAGCTACAAGTTTAACTAAAGCTATAGTTCATTTTAGTAAATCCTTAACAAGCTTTTCTTTTTCTGGTAAGTAATAAGTAATACAAATTGAGATTGTAAACTTGGCTAATTTAATGTCATAACAGGCTGTCACTCCTACATGGTCAGCACCATAATGCAAAGTTCATGAGCAGCCAAGAAAGCTCCTTAGGATAAGGCCTTTAACAATACCACAAAATCTAAAATTATTATTGGATATTGTTAGTTGACTTGATACTGGTCCACCTACAGGGAAGGGGATGCAAATGCTATGCACCAAAAGACCCAAATGTCCATGGCATCAGATAATACTGTTTTACATCCAATTCCAATTCTGTAGCAATTTCACACCACAGCGCTGAATAAACTCAAGAGACAGTATTCTCATGAGGATGTGGCATGCTAAATTAAAAACATAATTTTTATAACACGTGTTCCGACTTAAATTTATCTTGGAAATGTTAAAATTAAAAAAGGCAGCCATTTCATAATTTATTAATAAGCAGGGAAGCACATATCCGTCAGACAACTTCCAAAACAAGGATTTGCTCAATAAATATAACAATGTGTGATACATCCAGTTGAACTCTAAAAACAATTTGAATACTCCATTAATATTCTGAATTATTAAACCCCAATAACTCTCCTATGATACCAAAATTAGTGATGAAAATTTTTTAAGAAAACAAAGCCAAGAGCATCAAGGAAGTAAGAACAAGAAGACATTGCATTGATACAGGATAACAAAGAAATATTGCAAGGGACAGAGTGAGAGGAAGAGTGTTGGTCTGTTGGATAAGGTGATAAAGACTAGCTGAGAGTACACATAACACGAGGGTGAATATGGGATATGTGAGATATTTAACTGAATCTTGACTTTTAATTTTGATAAAAGAGAATAAGAGCTAAAAGAAAAAAAACTAGGAGAAAGTATGTTGCGCTTGTTATGTATTGCATAATGTCCTTATCATATAAACAGCAAAACCTGATAAAACGGCCAAATGAATATAGAATCCATTCTAGAAGGACGAAACTTGTACCTCATATTGCACAGTGCCGCCAGAAATTGCTGCCTGTCTAAGGGTAACATTGCTGATTGCACCAAATGCTGAAAGAATACAAACTGTCCTAGGCCCCTGCTGTGAAAAGGCCACAATCTTTTCAGCAATGTCCTGCAAACAACAGAAGCACTGATGAGAAGATTTGTTAAAATGGTAAGAATCACCAGAGCCACCAATAGAAACTTGATAAATAGCTTAAATTAATTCCAAAGCTTCACCCCCAAAAGTACGCATATAAAATTATACCCACACTACATGACATGATATTTCCACGTCAAAACCATAAATCTGCAAATAAATCCAATATTTAGCTTTGTTCCAAGAGAAGCTCGATCAATAACTTCATTACTTTATTAATCTAATATTATCATTAATTCCTTCCTTTCTCACTGGCGGAGGCAGAAGGCATACAGCAAATTAGGATGTATATTTTCACATCCATGCCACAAACCAGGAGGGATAAGGAAGTTTAATGAGAAAGGATCCCACCAACTGTGAAGGTAGATGAGAGAAGGGAGAGAGTGGAATAGGAGAAGGGAAGAGAGAGACCAGAAAGGAATAGAAGAATTCAGATTCGATTAACTGTTGCAACTGTCAATGAGCAACGACATAACATACATTCTGAGATAAATCCCTTATTGAAACTAACCTAGGCGCTTAACGGTCATTCACATACTCTGAACATAACTAATTCCAAGGTCCATTTATTATTTACATAACTAAGTGCCTTGTGCATTTAGGGAAATTTAGACATTGGGGGGGGGGACTAAGCCATTTGTCTACATCCTGCAGTTTGATAATCTCCACAACATTATAGTCAGACCATAAAATGGGACATACAAAAACACCCCATGAATCATCCAATTTGTTAAATGAAGGGTTTAGCCCATTCACAGTAATAATCATATCAGAATTTGATGCACTCAAAAGAGATCACTAAGAATGCGGGATAGAAGATACAAGCACTGGATTGGCATTGATACATGAAACAGAGGCCACTCTCAAGGGTATTTCAAACTATGGCTCTGGCGGAGTCCTGCGTTCAGAGCTCTAGGGTATGATTGCATGGCATCTAAGTGTCAGCAAGCCTTGGAGATGGATTTCGTGAAGGGTATGAATCTTGTCGAAGGATGCTCCTCTGAGCCTAATTGGAAAGTATTGAAAATCCTCTTTTAAAGAAAAATAAAACAAAGCCTTGAAATAAGCTTAAAAGGAAGGTAGATTAGTGAAAGAAACTATACATTTCAGCTAAAAAGGACAATAATAATCAAAAGATTCTGTTAGATATTGGACGATTTACAGTAACAAGCAATAATAACATGCCGAAATTTCAAATAATTCCCCTCATATATGTTAACAGTGAATCTACACAGATTTAATTTACGAAGTCGAAATTTTTAACACTCTATTTGTAGATATAGCATATGTTTCCCTGTCATATCTTTTCGAGTGAATAGAACTTTAGAAGACTCATTGCATCAATTATCTAATTTTGGGCCTCACTTGACAACCCACAAATTTATGAACTGGGAAAGGGAACTAGGAATTTCTTGTTATAAAAATGCTTCGGGTCACAAATTACCAGCAAGTTAATGCAACCCCATTAAAAATCAAACAGTATTTACAACTGTGCTCATCACCATACCTCACCGGCTTTTACCAATATTACGTGCGGAGTAAAACCAACACCGCCAGCTCCTGCGAATCAGCAGAATCATAAACAATTGAAAAAAAAATTCCATTAATACAACAAAAAATCACACAACAAACCAGTTCAAATAACAAATACCAAGAGCATCCAGCTGCCTCTTTCCAGAACCCGGAGGCCTTCCCCTGTGCTTCTTCCTTCCAGGTTCCATCGAAGGTGTACCACTCGAATCTCCTTGACCAGCAGAAGCAGAAATGGGAGTGGACGACAAACCCAAAGCAATGTTACCATCCGGCGAATACTTCCTCGGCCGCCCTCTCTTCTTCTTCGTAGAATCAATACTAAACCCACATGGCCTCATCGAGGACGATGACCCATCAAAAGGACTAGCATTGTTGTTCAGATGTTCCATTGGTTTAGACGGGGCAGGGGGTTGTGGAACTACAGTGTTGAAGGGGAATCTAGCTGCGGTGGCAGGGGTCATAATCGCGGCCGTCGAATTGGGGCCGATCATGGGAGATGTGTTCGGGTTTGGCATGACAGAACCATAAGAAGTAGGCCCCATCATCATGTTTTGTGCCGCTGACGGTGGTTGTGCTAGTGCCATCGACTGTAATTGCGGCGGTTGAGGCGGTTCCCGTGAATCCATAGCAGCCAGATCAAAACGACGAGAACAAGCTTTCGGAGCTTCCTAAAGCGAATGCTTGAAGCCCGCGAAAAGGGAAGCGAAATGCAGGTCACTGGGATTCAGTGAGTCATCTTCCGTAAACCAAAGCCACTTCGATGAGAAAGAAGAGTCGCTCACGACGGTGGAAGAGAGACAATGAGAACGATCGAAAATTAAAAAGAAAAAAGAAAAAAGAAAAAAACCGAGGAGTGAAAAGCGGAGCCTAGATCGATCCGAGGCCCGCAGGGTTTATATTTTAGGGTTTTAGAGTTTTTTCCCGTTCGCTTTGATGAATTTGCTATTCTTCATCATTTCAACTGAATTAAATTATATTTTTACAAGCAAAAATGTAGGCAGGTTTGGTGCTTGGCTTCCAAGAGTTAAAAAGGATAAATTTTAATACTATATTCACCAAAATTAACTTGTTTTAATTTAATAACAAGACATTAGTCATTTAATTCAATTATTTTGAAGTTCAATTGCGAGTTACTCTCTTAAGAAAATATTTTTTTCTGCATTCACATAAATTTAAATTTAAAAGCTAATATTTTTTATTAAACACACAATTTATTGCAAGCAATTATGCCCGCCTATTGATAAACTCTTTCTAATATTATTAAGTGTTATTTTATATTTTGGAATATATATGATATATATTAAGGGAGAATCTTAACTAAATTCTATTGAAAATAACAAAATTTAAAGTCTAGTCTTCAGTTTTAACAAATCCCCAATTGTATAGATAAGATATCCTAAAAAATAAATTAAAAATATCTTAGATTGTATAGATAATTGAATTCAAGATTTATAGAATAAAATATAATCACATTTCGTTTTTAACAGGCACCTCTCACCTGTTTTCAAAACATACAATTTAGTCCCATTTTTAACTATGTTAAAATTATTCCCTTAAAAAATTAGCCTCATAATTAATTTTCCCCAATAAATTAAAAATATAATTGTATAAATAACATAACCTAACTAAATAAATTAAAAATATCTTCATATTAATCTACACTTACAAGTTATAAATATATGAATATATAATTTTGTGTATTTGTTCCTGAAAATTTGCATATCTAGGGGATACAGTTAAAAATTTCTTTTTGACATCTGATTGACATTTTCTTTTTTCTTTTAAATTTTTAACTTCAAATGGGGCAAAAGGCCCAATCAAAATTCTTGACATTTTCTAATTAATAATTTTATATACAGGCTAAAAAAATAGCTAAAATTAAGTTCAATTAAGAACTTTTGCATATACAGGCTAAAAAATTTAAGAAAAATCATAAATTGCATAAAATATTCTATTCTATTTTCAAAAATGCATAGCTTAAAAAAAATACATGTATGCATTTTGATCCCATATCCCTAGTTTTTGAATTAATAATTAATCTCATAATAATGATAATGATTTTGATTTTATGTAGTGCATTTTCCCTATGTATATATTTTGCAAGTACTCTTCTGTTACATGTAATCATATTAAGACATTGTCAATCGTTAAACGTGGATACATTTTCTAACGGATATTCAAATTTATTTCTTCAATTTGTGAAAGATTAGTATTTAAAAAATAGTTTTATCTTTAGCTATTACTAATTAGCGAATTAAATTTTAAACTTTGAATTTGAAATCCTACTATCTTATGATAACCACCAAAAAGTTGTGCCATGCACTAATAGGAAACTTTAAAAACTCTTAAAGTGTTTTTTTTATACAAACTCTTAAATGTTATTTGCCCTTTTACCTTCTTCATAGTCTTCAACTTGATTACGGCCCATTTCCTGTTATCATCAATTAAAAAGAATTTTTATTTTTATTTTAATTTAATGAAATACAAATAAAATATTTAGCTCTTATATTCTTAAATACTATGCTAAACAAATGGAAAAATTATAGAGAAATTCAATCAAAATACACATCCTAATTTAAGCATGAACTTTTATCAAGTATCTAATAAGGCCTAGAAGTTTTATTTTTTTTTTATCAACCCGTAGGTTTTATTTGGGACTTTTGAATTTTGTAATTTTAGCTACATGTACTTTTCTTTTCTCTCTTTTTTGTCCTCAACCCTTTTCTCCTTTCTTTATTTTTTTTAATTGCTTTAGAAGTGCGCATGTGTAAAACAATTCCTCTTTGTCATAATAATTACTAAACTATCTATATGTTTTATTCCTCGCTTGTATATTAAAAGTAATGAAATAAATAGAAACTGAATAAAATAGCAAAAAAATTAGAATGAAATAGCAAAAAAAAAATCAAAGCAAAATAGTAATATACAAATTTTCATTAAAAATAAAATTTCTATATGAACCTTTCATAGCATAAATTTTGCAAGAATTCTGAACAAAACAGTAACTTATAAGTTAGGATTAAAAGAGAGATTATCAAAATCTACCTCAATATTGTTAGATTTGAAAGGTTAAAATTCTATGGAAATTTGTAATTAAAAATAGGTGTACTCCTGCATTCAAATTTCACTTTTAATTACACAGTGTTATTATATTCTTTTAACAACATTTATAAATCCCTAATAAGGTTTATAGACCTTATGAGATTTGATAAAAGTGTAAATATAAATTAGAATTTGTGCATTTTGACTGAATTAGATAAAGATTTTCCCTAAACAAATTTACGTGATTTCCATAATATTATATACCCATGTATTAAATTCAAATACACTCCCATTTATATTTTATTCTAAGAACCAAGTAGGCCATGATAGTATTGCTGATGATTTTGTGGTTCATTGCCATTAAAAAATGCCTGATGGATACCAAGTTATGGGATTTGCGTTGGGAGCAGCTAGTGTCTCATCAAATATGCCCTCCATATGTTGTTCTATTTTTATTCTTATTTTTTAAAATAACTACTGGATTAGATATAAAATATAAAATAAAAATAATATCTTAATTATCACATTTAAAATGAATTTTTATTAAAAATTATTGCTTAAAAAATAAAATTTGGATCATCCAGATTGAATATGGATGATCTAGATCTTATGAGCCGGGATACTCATTAAGATGAAAAACCACCATGGATCTGAAAGTTATGTCTGATTCCACTCATAGTTCCCTTTTTTTAGTTTATACCAATTTACTTGCAATGTTGTTGTTAAATTAACTCATAATTAATAATCAGTATAACAAAAAATATTATCAAAAACTATGGAATAAAAATCAAGATTATCTCAATCAGTAAAAAGAGTGCGAGTTAAAATTAAAGTTGGGATAAAAATCATTTAATGTAATAAAATGTTAGGTTAAAAGTGTTTAACTACAAGTTACTTTTTTTAGTTTAAAGTGTTTAATTATGGATCAAAATCACCTCTCAAGTTCCTTAAATCCTTATTTTTTTATGAAATAGCAAAATGCATTAAAGGAATATATTATGGACTATAGGTCCATTTGGATAAACAGTGGAAGAAGTAAGTCTTTATATATTGTGATAAAATTTAAGAAAAATAAAATGATAAAAAATAAAAATGAAATAAGAAAAATATATGTCAATTAAAAATCATTAAATATGTAAATTTATGATAATAGAGGATTCAAATAATATATAATAAAAAATATTTAAAGATAACAATAAATAAATAAGGCCCTCTAAAGTTAACAAAAATAAAAGTAAACCCCTTTGAGAAAAAGAAAAACACAAGATATTATTTCCTAGAGTTGTCAACGGCACTCCTCGATTTGTTATTGACAACCTCTTGAGATTTTTTCATACATAACTTCCTTCTATGTGAGTTTATAATAAATCTCTAAAAGGAGTAATTTTTTTTTAAAGGCTTTCTCTCTCTGTGGGCCTGCAATGAATCAATAGGCTGACTGGAAATGGAGACTGTCTCTCTCTAGTGTCCTGGTGCCCACCCAGAGGGATTTTTCCTTTTGTCAAAAAGGAGCTTTTACAACAAAAAATCATTTTCCAATGAAGCATTCCCAAACAAGGCACACAAGGGAGAATGCATTTTGGGTTCTAAACTATTAATGCGATAGGCAGAAGAGAAAATATGTTGTAAATTTTGTGTGTGGGTGTGTCAAAAGAAGAGTCCCATATTATTTGGGATTATGGGAGTCCAAGAGATCTTGAATTAGTAAATGAGTTAAGAGGAGGAGTATGTTTACATACGACAAATGGTCATTAGAGATAAATCTGGCTATCTTCCCTACCCTTTTGTGCATATGTTAAATACAGACTGAGCACATTTTATTAGAGAATTTCAGGAAAAATCCAAAAGTACTTTAATTGTTTGTAAGAGTACATTTAATAGCTTTTAGTATGTTTTATAATGGTTGAAAATGTTGGTGTAGGTTTTTACAAATTCAATGTGCTTTAAAATGGTTTTTTAAATGCTTTCAATACATGACAATGGGTGTTAAATGCATTGATTGATTTGTACGTTGGAGAGGAAATGAAACGTTGGAATCTTGAATTGCTTTAATCACTCCTTAATATACACATTAATGGCCTTAAAAGGCTTTTACTCCTTTCGCTCCTAAAACGTAGCATTTAAAATATAGTAAATAAAAGGGCTTTCTTCATTGTTGCAATGGGTGAGATATACGAGGTGCTTCAAGGTTCCAATGATACAACTCTTGTACTTTCAAGCATTATGCTTTTCTCCTCTGACTCTCTACCTTACTGAGTTTGATAATGGCTGCGTTTGGTATTCCGTTAGGAATGCCGTTTTCTTATAGGAAGAATCCGTTTAATCCTGAGGAGTGCTGCAACTTACTTGCCGGTAGTTGTGGAATAGCTCTTAAGGACAGTGTCCTCGGACGCGACTCGGATTAACCGTTTATTTACAGGTGTTGCTGCCACCAGGATAAGTGCAACGTCGAAGAGAAGCTGGAAGATCCACTGATGTTTTCGTGCTAGATGCAACAAAATAAAGTCAAATAGGAATTCAAAAATGTCTCGTTGAACCGAGTCCCACAA